>JARQOC010000010.1:146803252-146868252 GCA_033576535.1 Allobates femoralis | reverse complement strand
GCCCCACTCACCCCAAACTCTGCCCACTCACCCCCCACTCTTCCCCTGAACCCCTCTGCCCACTCACCCCCACTCTGCACACTGACCCCCTCTGCCCTGCCTCTGCCCACTGACCCCCACTCTGACCACTGGCCCCCACTCTGCCCACTCACCCCCAAACTCTGCCCACTCACCCCCCTACTCTTCCCCTGAACCCCCTCTGCCCCCTCACCCCCACTCTGCACACTGACCCCCACTCTGCCCCTGACCCTGTCTGCCCCACCCCCACTCTGACCACTGCCCCCACTCTGCCCACTCACCCCCAAACTCTGCCCACTCACCCCCCTACTCTTCCCCCTGAACCCCTCTCTGCCCCCTCACCCCCACTCTGCACACTGACCCCCTCTGCCCCTGACCCTGCTCTGCCCACTCACCCCCACTCTGACCACTGACCCTCACTCTACCTGCCCCACTACACTACCCCCAAACTCTGCCCACTCACCCCCCCTCTCTTCCCCCCACCTGCACTCACCCCTCTTTGCCCACTCACCCCCACTCTGCACACTGCCCCCACTCTGCCCCTGACCCTGCTCTGCCCACCCACCCCCATCTGACCATGACCCCCACTCTGACCACCTGCCCACCTGCCACTCACCCCAACTCTGCCCACTCACCCCCCAACTCTCCTGCCCACTCACACCCCCACTCTGCCCAACTCACCCCCCAACTCTGCCCACTCACCCCCCAACTCTGCCCACTCACCCCCTCTGCCCCCCCACTCACCCCACTCTACCACCCTGCTCTGCCCACTGACCCCACTCTGACCACTACCCCCACTCTGACCCTCACCCCAAACTCTGCCCACTCACCCCTCTCTGCCCCTCACCCACATCTGCCCCCAACCCTGCCACACCCCCTCTGCTCTGACCACTGACCCCTCACACTGCACACCTGCTCTCCCACTGACCCCACTCCCACTCACCCTGCCAGCCACCCCCTGCACTCTGCACTACCCTACCGCCCACTGACCCCTCACACTGCCGCCTACCCTCACACTGCCCACTGCACTGCCTCACACTGCCCACGAATGCTATCCCACTACCCCTCACACTGCCCACTGACCATGCTCTGGCCACTGACCCCTCACACTGCCTACTGACCCTGCTCTGCTCATTTACTCCCGCTCTGCCCACTCACCCCCCGCTCTGCCCACTCGCCCCTGCTTTTACCACTCACCCTGGCCTGCCCACTGACCACCCTCTGTTCACTCACCCCCCGCTCTGCCCTTTCACCATGCCCACTCACCCCTGCTCTGCCAACTGACCGTGCCCACTCACCCATGCTCTACCCACTCACCCTTCTCTGCCCACTCACTGTGCCCACTGACCGCCGCTCTGCCCACTAACCCCTGTTCTGCCCACTGACTGTGCCCAATAACCCTTGCTATGCCCACTAAACCCTGCTCTGCCCACTCACCCCCGCTCTGCCCGCTGACCCCTGCTCTGCTCACTGACTGTGCCCACTCACCCCTGCTCTGCCCACTCACCCCTGCTCTACCCACTGATTTTTCCCACTAACCCCTGCTGTGCCTACTGACTGTGCCCACTGACCCCTGCTCTGCCCAATCACTCTGCCCATTAACCCCTGCTCTGACCACTGACCCCCGCTATGACCCTGCTCTGACCACTGATGCCCCAATCCTGCTCACTGACCATGCTCTGCCCATTCACCCCCCACTCTGCCCACTCACCCCCGCTCTGCCCTCTGACCCTGCTCTGCCTACCTACCCCCCCCCCCTCTGGCTACTGACCATGCCCACTGACCCCAGCTCTGCCCACAGACCCCAGCTCTGCCTACTGACCCTGCTCTGACTACTGATTATGCCCACTGACCCCTGCTCTGCCCAATGACTCTGCCCACTAACCCCTGCTCTTCCCACTCATCCCCCACTCTGCCCACTGACCCCCGCTTTGCCCACTCACCCCCAGCAGATCGGTTTCCCAGCCAACGACAGCTCCTGTCCTGCCACCTACAAGACGGGTGGAGCCAGCCGCCGCAGGGTAAGGGTAAGTGCACACTTACCCGGCGGTTCGGTCGGCGGCTGCTGGCGGGACCCGCCAGGAAGCTCCGGCGCCGTGCACCGGCTTCCTGGCGGATATGTGCGGGCGGTATCCGGCGGCTGCCCAGCGGGTTCTCGGCGGAGATTCTGCAGCGGCTGGAAGCAGCACATGATTCTGCTTGCAGCCGCTGCAGAACCGGCCGGTTTTTAGAACATGGTCATTCTTTGCTAACCCGCTGGGAAACCTGCGGGTTAGCAACGGATGACGCTGGGTAACCGCCGGTATGTGCACAGGCTTGGGCGGGTTACATTAGTTTCAATGTTAATCCAAACGTCGGTTTGGATTAACATAAATTTAAATAAAACTAATGTATGCAAAACGGCGGTTTATACACAGGTAAACCGCCGAAAACCCGCCCAGTGTGCACATACCCTTAGTATCCTCACTGAGGTTTTTTTATTTTTATTATCACCATGAAGGGGAGGGGGGTGTGCAGCCCCAGAGGGAGGGCGGCCGCAGAGACTGGAGGCCCAGAGGGACGGGTGCCGCGGGGAGCGGAAGGGGTCAGGAGGAGCGCCTCCATCCTGCCCCCCCTATCCATCCTGCCCCCCTATCCATCCTGCCCCCCCGACTCCATCCCGCACCCCCACCACCATCCTCACCCCCCGCCAACATCCTGCCCCGCCCCCTACATCCTCCCCCCTCCCCCACCACCATCCTGCCCTGCCATCTCCATCCTGCCCTGCCTTCTCCATCCTGCCTCGCTCTGTCCATCCTGCGCCACTCACCTCCATCCTGCCCCTCCGTCTCCATCCTGCCCCTCCGTCTCCATCCTGCCCCTCCGTCTCCATCCTGCCCCTCCGTCTCCATCCTGCCCCTCCGTCTCCATCCTGCCCCTCCGTCTCCATCCTGCCCCCCCGTCTCCATCCTGCCCCTCCGTCTCCATCCTGCCCCGCCCCCTCCATCCTGCCCGCCGCCTCCATCCTGCCCGCCGCCTCCATCCTGCTCCCCCCCCCTCATCCTGCTCCGCCCCCTCCATCCTGCTCCGCCCCCTCCATCCTGCTCCGCCACCCCATCCTGCCCCGCAACCCACCATCCTGCCCCCCTTGCACCTTCCTGCCCCGCTCACTCCATCCTGCCCCGCTCGCTCCATCCTGCCCCGCTCGCTCCATCCTGCCCCGCTCGCTCCATCCTGCCCCGCTCGCTCCATCCTGCCCCGCTCGCTCCATCCTGCCCCGCTCGCTCCATCCTGCCCTCTCGCTCCATCCTCACCCCCGCTGTTCTTGCTCCCCCGCCTCCATCCTGCCCTCACGCTTACTCATCCTGCCCCGCTTGCTCCATTCTGCTCATCTGCCTCCATCCTGCTCCTCCCGCTCCATCCTGCTCAATCCTGCCCCTTCGGCTTCATCCTGCTCCTCCCCCTCCATCCTGCCCAGCTCAATCCATCCTGCCCCCCGCTCTTCTTGCTCCCCCGCCTCCATCCTGCCCCGCTCGCTCCATCCTGCCCCCCCGCCTCCATCCTGCCCCCCCGCCTCCATCCTGCCCCCCCGCCTCCATCCTGTTGCCCCCGCCTCCATCCTGTTGCCCCGCCTCCATCCTGTTGCCCCGCCTCCATCCTCTTTCCCCACTCGCTCCATTCTGCCCCCCCAACACAATCCTGCCCCCCCTCACCTCCTCAGCTGATTGCTTGCCCAGGCAACTACAGGTCCTAAAGGCCTGTAGGACCTACAAGGCGGAGGCGGAGCGAGCCGCCGGACAGGTGAGTATCCTCACTGAGGATTTTTTTATTTTTACTGTGGACGACCGGGGGCCAGGAGGAGTGGGGGACCGCGGTCACCGCAGTATTGCCATATACCAGAGTGCTGCTATACATGTGCTATAATGTACTGGCATATACCATAGTGCTGCTATACATGTACTGTAATGTACCGCCATATACCATAGCACTGCTATACATGTACTGTAATGTACCGCCATATACCATAGTGCTGCTATACATGTGCTATAATGTACCACCATATACTATAGTGCTGCTATACATGTACTGTAATGTACCGCCATATACTATAGTGCTGCTATACATTTACTATAATCTACCGCCATATACTATAGTGCTGCTATACATGTGCTCTAATTACCACCATATACCATCGTACTGCTATATATATATCTTATATATAAAAACCGAAGGCCACTTCCCGCCAATCCGCTCAACTTCCGTGATGGCCTGCGCCCTGTGTCAAAGACCGGAACCGGAAGTACCAGACCCACGAGCGGTGAGCGCATAGCGCTCACCGCGAGCCGCTGACAAAATGGCACAGCGCCTCGCCGTGGGCGCTAAAGCGCCACCACTCCCCGTTATCCCGCCACCGGCCCTGCACAGAGCCCCGTCTGCGCCCACCCACATCCGGCCCACAGCCCTGCTGCTCACCGCCCACTCTCCATCAGGGACCGCCATCCCGCCACTGGCTCCGCACACAGCCTGCTGTGCGCCCACCAACATGCGGGAACCGGCCCGGACCGGCCCACACTCCGGTGTGCGGCCTCCGCCAGCACCGCTCCCAGTCCTGCCACTCTCTCCACACACCCGGTGACTCTCCTCCATCACGGAGCTAGCCCCGCCCGCACTCCGGGCCGCCCTCCGGAACCGCCGCCAGCCTTGCCCTGACCGCCAACAGCCCAGTGAGTGTTCAGCCCTCCAGCCTCCGTTATCCTCTGCCCCCCCAGCCTCCCTCTCCTCTGCCCCCCCAGCCTCCGCTCTCCTCTGCCCCCCCAGCCTCCGCTCTCCTCTGCCCCCCCAGCTTCCGCTCTCCTCTGCCCCCCCCAGCCTCCGCTCTCCTCTGCCCCCCCAGCCTCCGCTCTCCTCTGACCCCCCGGCCTCCGCTCCTCGCTGCCTCTCTGACCCCCCCGCCTCCGCTCTCCTCTGACCCCCCCGCCTCCGCTCTCCTCTGACCCCCCAGCCTCCGCTCTCCTCTGACCCCCCAGCCTCCGCTCTCCTCTGACCCCCCAGCCTCCGCTCTCCTCTGACCCCCCAGCCTCCGCTCTCCTCTGACCCCCCAGCCTCCGCTCTCCTCTGACCCCCCAGCCTCCGCTCTCCTCTGACCCCCCAGCCTCCGCTCTCCTCTGACCCCCCAGCCTTTCCGCTCTCCTCTGACCCCCCAGCCTCCGCTCTCCTCTGACCCCCCAGCCTCCGCTCTCCTCTGACCCCCCCAGCCTCCGCTCTCCTCTGCCCCCCCAGCCTCTGCTCTCCTCTGCCCCCCCAGCCTCTGCTCTCCTCTGCCCCCCCAGCCTCTGCTCTCCTCTGCCCCCCCAGCCTCTGCTCTCCTCTGCCCCCCCAGCCTCTGCTCTCCTCTGCCCCCCCAGCCTCCGTCTCCTCTGCCCCCCCAGCCTCCGCTCTCCTCTGCCCCCCAGCCTCTCTCTGCCCCCCAGCCTTCCCCCTCCTCTGCCCCCCCAGCCTCCGCTCTCCTCTGCCCCCCCAGCCTCCGCTCTCCTCTTGCCCCCCCAGCCTCCGCTCTCCTCTGCCCCCCCAGCCTCCGCTCTCCTCTGCCCCCCCAGCCTCCGCTCTCCTCTGCCCCCCCAGCCTCCGCTCTCCTCTGCCCCCCCAGCCTCCGCTCTCCTCTGCCCCCCCAGCCTCCGCTCTCCTCTGCCCCCCCAGCCTCCGCTCTCCTCTGCCCCCCCAGCCTCCGCTCTCCTCTGCCCCCCAGCCTCCGCTCTCCTCTGCCCCCCCAGCCTCCGCTCTCCTCTGCCCCCCCAGCCTCCGCTCTCCTCTGCCCCCCCAGCCTCTGCTCTCCTCTGCCCCCCCAGCCTCTGCTCTCCTCTGCCCCCCCAGCCTCTGCTCTCCTCTGCCCCCCCAGCCTCCGCTCTCCTCTGCCCCCCAGCCTCCGCCCCCTCCCTCCTCTGACCCCTCCCTCCTCTAACCCCTCCAGTTTCTGCCTCCTCTGCCTCCTCCCTCCTTTCCCCCTCCAGCCTCTGCCCCCTCCAGCCTGTGCTGCACTCACTGCTGACCACTGAGCCACCGCACTCTCTGCTGACCACTGAGCCACCGCACTCACTGCTGACCACTGAGCCACCGCACTCACTGCTGACCACTGAGCCACCGCACTCACTGCTGACCACTGAGCCACCGCACTCACTGCTGACCACTGAGCCACCGCACTCACTGCTGACCACTGAGCCACCGCACTCACTGCTGACCACTGAGCCACCGCACTCACTGCTGACCACTGAGCCACCGCACTCACTGCTGACCACTGAGCCACCGCACTCACTGCTGACCACTCAGCCACCGCACTCACTGCTGACCACTCAGCCACCGCACTCACTGCTAACCACTGAGCCACCGCACTCACTGCTCACCACTGAGCCACCGTATACTCTGCTAACCACTGAGCCGCCTGTATACACACAATTAATTTCACAGCACTCCCCTATTACTAAATAAACTCTATATAGATTCTAGACTACCCGATTCTTTAGAATCGGGCCACCATCTAGTCTTATATATAAAACCCGAAGGCCACTTCCGGTCTATCCGCTCAACTTCCGTGACGGCCTGCGCCCTGTGACAAAGACCGGAATCGGAAGTAGCAGACCCACGAGCGGTGAGCGCGCGCTCACCGCGAGCCGCTGTCAAAATGGCACAGCGCCTCGCAGTGGGCGCTAAAGCGCCACCACTCGCCGTTATCCCGCCACCGGCCCTGCACACAGCCCTGTGTGCGCCCATCCACATCCGGCACACAGCCCCCGCTGCCCCATCACCCCCCTGCCTGTCACCATAGCCATCCTCCTCTGCCTTCCCCCGCTGCCCCATCAGCCTCCTGCCTGTCACCATAGCCGCCCTCCACTGTCCGGTCACCCCCAGCCTATCACCACTGCCCCTCCGCTCCCCGATCGCCCCCCTCCACTCTCAGGTCACCCCCCGCCTCTCAGCACAGACCCCCTCCACTGTCCGGTCACCCCCCCCCCCTTACCACAGCTCCCACCAGCCACTCTCTTCATCCTGCTTGAGGACCTTTGATAACGTCACGATGATGGGCGGAGTCACAGATCACATGACCGTGACGTCATCAAAGGTCCTGTCCCGATCTAAC
The DNA here is from genome assembly GCA_033576535.1 of Allobates femoralis. Classification (NCBI taxonomy): domain Eukaryota; kingdom Metazoa; phylum Chordata; class Amphibia; order Anura; family Aromobatidae; genus Allobates; species Allobates femoralis. The sequence goes on along the minus strand of JARQOC010000010.1, from coordinate 146,861,123 downwards.
CTCCTCTGCCTATTCATCCCCCTGCGCTGCACACTGACCCACGATCTGCTCTCTCACCCCCCGCTCTGCCCACTGACCCACACTCTGCCCCTGACCCTGCCCACTCACCCCCACTCTGACCACTGACCCTCACTCTGCCCACTCACCCCCCAACTCTGCCCACTCACCCCCAACTCTGCCCCCCTCACACCCTCTCTGCCCCCCTCACCCCCACTCTGCACACTGACCCCCACTCTGTCCCTGCTCTGCCCACTGACCCCCACTCTGACCACTGACCCCCACTCTGACCACTGACCCCCACTCTGCCCACTCACCCCCAAACTCTGCCCACTCACCCCCCTACTCTTCCCCCTGAACCCCTCTCTGCCCCCTCACCCCCACTCTGCACACTGACCCTCTCTCTGCCCCTGACCCTGCTCTGCCCACTGACCCCCACTCTGACCACTGACCCCCACTCTGCCCACTCACCCCCAAACTCTGCCCACTCACCCCCTCTCTGCCCCCTCACCCACTCTGCCCACTGACCCTGCTCTGCCCACTCATCCTGCTCTGCCCACTCACCCCCACTCTCTGCCCACTCACCCCCACTCTCTGCCCACTCACCCCCTCTCTGCCCACTCACCCCCTCTCTGCCCACACTCCACCCCCCACTATGCCCACTGACCATGCTCTGCCCACTCACCCTGCTCGGCCCATTGACCCCTCATACTGCCCACTCATCCTGCTCTGCCCACTCACCCCTCACTGCCCACTGACCCCTCACACTGACCCTGCTCTGCCCACTGACCATCCTCTCCCCACTGACCCCTCACTGACCCTGCTCTGCCCACTCGCCCTGCTCAGCCCACTGACCCCTCACACTGCCCATTGACCCTCCTCTGCCCACTGAACATGCTCTGCCCACTGACCCCTCAATGCCCACTCACCCTGCTCTGCCCACTGACCCTGCTCTGCTCACTGACCACTCACACTGCCCACTCACCCTGCTCTGCCCACTGACCCCTCACACCCCCCACTGACCCTGCTCTGCTCACTGACCACTCACACTGCCCACTCACCCTGCTCTGCCCACTGACCCCTCACATGCCCCACTGACCCTGCTCTGCCCTCTCACCCCTCACACTTACCCTGCTCTGCCCACTGACCCCTCACACTGCCCACTGACCCCTCACACTGCCCACTCACGCCTCACACTGCCCACTGAACATGCTATGCCCACTTACCCCTCACACTGCCCACTGACCATGCTTTGCCCACTGACCCCTCACACTGCCTACTGACCCTGCTCTGCTCATTTACTCCCGCTCTGCCCACTCACCCCCGCTCTGCCCACTCGCCCCTGCTTTTACCACTCACCCTGCCCTGCCCACTGACCACCCTCTGTTCACTCACCGCCCGCTCTGCCCTTTCACCATGCCCACTGACCCCTGCTCTGCCAACTGACCGTGCCCACTCACCCATGCTCTACCCACTGACCCTTCTCTGCCCACTCAGTGCCCACTGACCCTGCTCTGCCCACTGACTGTGCCCAATAACCCTTGCTATGCCCACTAAACCCTGCTCTGCCCACTCACCCCCGCTCTGCCCGCTGACCCCTGCTCTGCTCACTGACTGTGCCCACTCACCCCTGCTCTGCCCACTCACCCCTGCTCTGCCCACTGATTTTTCCCACTAACCCCTGCTGTGCCTACTGACTGTGCCCACTGACCCCTGCTCTGCCCAATCACTCTGCCCACTAACCCCTGCTCTGACCACTGACCCCCGCTATTACCCTGCTCTGACCACTGACGCCCCAATCCTGCTCACTGACCCTGCTCTGCCCATTCACCCACCACTCTGCCCACTCACCCCTGCTCTGCCCACTGACCCTGCTCTGCCTACTTACCCCCCCCCCCCTGTGGCTACTGACCATGCCCACTGACCCCAGCTCTGCCCACAGACCCCAGCTCTGCCTACTGACCCTGCTCTGACTACTGATTATGCCCACTGACCCCTGCTCTGCCCAATGACTCTGCCCACTAACCCCTGCTCTTCCCACTCATCCCCCACTCTGCCCACTGACCCCGCTTTGCCCACTCACCCCCAGCAGATCGGTTTCCCAGCCAACGACAGGTCCTGTCCTGCCACCTACAAGACGGGTGGAGCGAGCCGCCGCAGGGTAAGTATCCTCACTGAGGTTTTTTTTATTTTTATTATCACCATGAAGGAGCGGGGGAGGGGGGTGTGCAGCCCCAGAGGGAGCCGCAGAGACTGGAGGGCCAGAGGGACGGGTGCCCGCGCGGAGGGGAGGGGGTCAGGAGGAGCGCCTCCATCCTGCCCCCCCCCTATCCATCCTGCCCCCCTATCCATCCTGCCCCCCCTATCCATCCTGCCCCCCCCTATCCATCCTGCCCACCCATCCACCTCCTATCCATCCTGACACCCCCAACACCATCCTGCCCCCCGACTCCATCCCGCACCCCCAACCACCATTCTCACCCCCCGCCAACATCCTGCCCCGCCGCCTACATCCTCCCCCCTCCCCCACCACCATCCTGCCCTGCCGTCTCCATCCTGCCCTGCCGTCTCCATCCTGTCCCCCCTTCCCGCTACATCCTGACCCGCTCGCTCCATCCTGCCCCACTTGCTCCATTCTGCCCCCCCAACACAATCCTGCCCCCCCTCCCCTCCTCAGCTGATCGCTTGCCCAGGCAACTACAGGTCCTAAAGGCCTGTAGGACCTACAAGGCGGAGGTGGAGCGAGCCGCCGGACAGGTGAGTATCCTCACTGAGGATTTTTTTATTTTTACTGTGGACGACCGGGGGCCAGGAGGAGTGGGGGACCGCGGTCACCGCAGTATTGCCATATACCATAGTGCTGCTATACATGTGCTATTATGTACTGCCATATACCATAGTGCTGCTATATATGTACTGTAATGTACCGCCATATACTATAGTGCTGCTATACATTTACTATAATCTACCACCATATACTATAGTGCTGCTATACATGTACTGTAATGTACCGCCATATACCATAGTGCTGCTATACATGTGCTCTAATTACCACCATATACCATCGTACTGCTATATATATATCTTATATATAAAACCCGAAGGCCACTTCCCGCCAATCCGCTCAACTTCCGTGATGGCCTGCGCCCTGTGTCAAAGACCGGAACCGGAAGTACCAGACTCACGAGCGGTGAGCGCATAGCGCTCACCGTGAGCCGCTGTCAAAATGGCACAGCGCCTCGCGGTGGGCGCTAAAGCGCCACCACTCCCCCTTATCCCGCCACCGTCCCTGCACAGAGCCCCGTCTGCGCCCACCCACATCCGGCCCACAGCCCTGCAGCTCACCGCCCACTCTCCATCAGGGACCGCCATCCCGCCACTGGCTCCGCACACAGCCTGGTGTGCGCCCACCAACATGCGGGAACCGGCCCGGACCCGCCCACACTCCGGTGTGCGGCCTCCGCCGGCACCGCTCCCAGTCCTGCCGCTCTCTCCACACACCCGGTGACTCTCCTCCATCACGGAGCTTGCCCCGCCCGCACTCCGGGGCCGGCCTCCGGAACCGCCGACAGCCCAGTGAGTGTTCAGCCCTCCAGCCTCCGTTCTCCTCTGCCCCCCCAGCCTCCGCTCTCCTCTGCCCCCCAGCCTCCGCTCTCCTCTGCCCCCCAGCCTCCGCCCCCTCCGTCCTCTGACACCTCCCTCCTCTAACCCCTCCAGTTTCTGCCTCCTCCGTCCTCTGCCTCCTCCCTCCTCTGCCCCCTCCTCTCCTCCTCTGCCCCCTCCAGCCTGTGCTTCACTCACTGCTGACCACTGAGCCACCGCACTTTCTGCTGACCACTGAGCCAACGCACTCTCTGCTGACCACTCAGCCACCGCACTCTCTGCTGACCATTGAGCCACCGCACTCACTGCTGACCACTGAGCCACCCCACTCACTGCTGACCACTGAGCCACCCCACTCACTGCTGACCACTGAGCCACCCCACTCACTGCTGACCACTGAGCCACCCCACTCACTGCTGACCACTGAGCCACCCCACTCACTGCTGACCACTGAGCCACCCCACTCACTGCTGACCACTGAGCCACCCCACTCACTGCTGACCACTGAGCCACCCCACTCACTGCTGACCACTGAGCCACCCCACTCACTGCTGACCACTGAGCCACCCCACTCACTGCTGACCACTGAGCCACCCCACTCACTGCTGACCACTGAGCCACCCCACTCACTGCTGACCACTGAGCCAGCCCACTCACTGCTGACCACTGAGCCACCCCACTCACTGCTGACCACTGAGCCACCCCACTCACTGCTGACCACTGAGCCACCGCACTCACTGCTAACCACTGAGCCACCGCACTCACTGCTGGCCACTGAGCCACCGTATACTCTGCTAACCACTGAGCCGCCTGTATACACACAATTAATTTCACAGCACTCCCCTTTTACTAAATAAACTCTATATAGATTCTAGACTACCCGATTCTTTAGAATCGGGCCACCATCTAGTCGATTATATTGGCCCAAAAAGATATCTTAGCTGATATTGTAGGGATGAGGTTCCAGCACTGGTTTTCCGACGTCCGTCCCACAGGATCACCAAGGCAGGAATGATTTGTGAGGAAAAGTGAAAGTAAACACTATAAAATGGCGGTTTAAACATATTATTAATCACTAAAATGGCGGCGGGGGGGTATAGTGATTGGTAGGCAAAAAGGGTCACCACCCAGCAACAGCGCCATCTTTATAACGTTCATAATTATACTTCAAATTTTGACAGCAGCGTTTGTCATTGAAAAGCAGATTTTGCGGACTTAAGGAAAAAAAAACGCACTTGCCGCACCTGCCGCAAGTCCCCCTATACTTTCTATGGGGATTACAGCAACCGCACCGCAAGTGTAACGGTTATGCGGCAAACGCGGCAGATGCGTTTTTTTTGCTGACAGCAGTGGCTCCGGAGCGGCATCGGAGCGGAGGTGTGCGGACATATGGGGGGGGGTGAGGACATATGGGGGGGGTGTGGTGACAGGGGTTGGGGTGTGTGTGCTGACAGCGGCAAGGGGTCGCACGTGGTGACGTCACAGAGTGACAAAGCCACGGTCTTTTGCGGGGTCCGACACGGAAGTGCCTACGGCAATTATATAGTAGACTAGCTGTGAGCCCGATGCAAATGCATCGGGATTCTAGAACGTGCATTAATTTGATTATAGTAGATAGCTATTTTTTATTTTATTATTTATTTTGTTTTGTTTTTTTACTATTTTTATTATTATTAAATTTATTTATTATTTGTTATTTTAAGTGAATTTATTTGTATTAAGAATATTTTATTCTATTTAAAAACCGCATCTGCGGCGCGGTTGCGGTAATCCCCATACAAAGTATAGGGGGACTTGCGGCAGGTGCGGCAAAACCGCACTTGCCGCACCTGCCGCAAGTCCCCCTATACTTTCTATGGGGATTACCGCAACCGCGCCGCAACTTGCACTTGCGTCGCGGTTGCGGTAATCCTTATGGGGATTACCGCTACCGCGCCGCAAGTGCTCGCACTCAGCCAGCGACTCGCAATGCGGCGCGGTTGCGGTAATCCTTATGGGGATTACCGCAACCGCGCCGCAAGTGCTCGCACTCAGCCAGCGACTCGCAATGGCCTGGTGGCCATTGCTCGCGCTACCTGAGCAGGAGATCGCTAGCTTTGTGGCCGAGCCTCTGGTTCTATTTTCGGCCAGCGACTCGCAATGGCCGCTTCGCGGCCATTGCTCGTACTCAGCCTGCGCGAGCAATGGCCTCGCGGCCATTGCTCGCGCAGGCCAACGACTCGCATTGCCCGCTACGCGGCCAATGCTTCGCCGTGGTGACGTCACAGAGTGACATAGCCACGGTCTTTGCCGGGGTCCGACACGGAAGTGCCTACGGCAATTATATAGTAGATAGCTGTTAGCCTGATGCAAATGCATCGGGTATCTAAAATATGTTTATTGTTTTTTTAAAGATTTTTAAATAATAATGGCATCATCAATAGCAATAATATAAGCAATAGCTTTATTATTAGCAGTAATAGCAGTATTAATAGCATTATTAGCATTAATAATAGCATTAATAACATTATTAATAGCATTAATAGCATTATTATTAGCATTAATAGCATTATTAATAGCATTAATAGCATTAGTCTTCAATATATGTTTTATTATAAAGATAACAAATTACAGTAGCTATGACAAGCATTGTAAAGGTAAAGAAATATCAAACAGGACATAACATTACTTGGTTAAGGAAGTGGAGGTTTAGGGAGGTATAGGAATCGTGGGCATTGGGGCTGGGGGGGGGGGGGAAGGAGATGGGGGGGGGAAGGGGAGGCTTAGGAAATAGAAGAGAGTTGCGGTAAGGAATTAATGATTAGAGCAGGAATACTGTGATATATATGGAACTCTGCAGTCGTCACATAATAGTTCCTTGGAGGAAGATCGAGAGCATGTGGGTTGTGTAGCCGTCATCTACATTCAGGTGAGTACTCCGTTCAGATGCTTTACGGTTCTCCAGTCAGTTCTACATTAGACGCCAATCTCTTCCATTGGCTGTGGGTACGTGCTTCCAAGTAACCAAGTTATTTCCTAGCCTAGTGCGTTTTGAACAAATGGGGGGGGGGGGGGGTTAGACGAAGGGGTACCGGGTGGGGGGGGGGGGAGTTCGGAGGGGAAAAGGGGGGGGGGGGGGAGGGGGGGGAGGACTAGGTGCAGGTGGGGAAAAGAAAAGAGAAGTGAGTAAGTTAAAGAGTTAGGAGTTGAAGAATGGGGGATTGTGACCTCAAGAACTCCGTACATCTAGGAAGGAGGTTGGATTGCTGAGGGGTGTGTTGCCCACAAGGCCCATGCATCCGAGACATATTCTCCTTGGAGCGTCTAACGCGAGATAATATTCATGTGTGAAGATTGTGTTAATTTATGGACAAGGTCCTGGTGGCAGGAAGGGGTGTTTTTCCATGTTGCCGCAATGCACAGTCTTGCTGCGATTGAATAGGTATCGCATGGCGGATAAATGGTGGATAGGTTTCGCTCCTTGTTAAGACAGCTAACTGAGGTGATAACGGAATGTGAGTGTGCTGTTACAGATGCTATCATGCTTGCGACCCAGTGCCCAAAAATTGGGCTACTTTGGGGCAGTGCCACCACATATGCCGCCAAGGTCCCCTTTCTGGCCACATTGCCTCCGCATAAAAGGGGGAGACTCCACATGCAATCATTGGCTATCCTGGTTGGAGGAGTGTACCAGCGGAGGTGAACCTTCTTGAGTGATTCTAGGTGATTTATACATCTTGATACCTGAGTTACACATCTGATTGACCCCTCCCAATCATCCTGGTCTGCTTGAAAGTTCAGGTCTGACTCCCATGTTTCCATATATGCTAGTTTAGAGGGGGAGTTTTGTGTTAATAGTTCCTCGTATAAGGAAGAGAGACCTCTCGGGATTCTAGTGGCTGGAAACATCAATCGTTGGAGTGGTGAGGGTAAAGGTCGCTTCAGATCGTGGTAGCAGTCTTTTGAGGAGAGGAAGTGGCGTACTTGTGTGTATTGTAAAAAGGTATGTCTTAAGTTCTGTCTTCCCTCGCTAAAGGCGTCAAATGTGAGAAGTTTGCCATTCTCTAGGAGGTCCCCTAAAGTATTAATTCCTGCTGTCAGCCAGGGAGTGAGGTTCAGAGAGGGAATATGCACCCGAAAGGCTTCCAACGGGATACGCTCCGGGGGAAATTTTGACCAGTGAGACGGGATCTTTCTCCACACCACTTGGAGAGCACGGACCGTGGCCAAGGGGTGGACCACCCTAACCGGTCCCAGTGCAGCCCCAGCCAAGAGCCTTCCCGGTGCAATTCCCGGAGCAATCTCTGTCTCCAATTGAGTCCAGCCCAATGTCTCCTGTCGTCTCCATAGTTCCCCTGTGGCCTCCAGAAGAGTGGCTCTATGGTATGAGGTCACGTCTGGGACCCCCATGCCTCCCCCCTTCAACTTCAGGTACATTATGTCTCTGCGGACTCTGGGTCTGCCCCCTGCCCATATGAATGAATTTATACGTCTTTGTAGTAGAGTCAGCAGATTGCCTGGGTACCCCAGTGGGACACACCGAAATAAATAAAGTAGTTTTGGGAGCCACAACATTCTGATTGCCTGTATGCGCGCCATCCAAGAGAGCAGCGGGAGAGGACTAGTTGCCATCGCCACTCTCAAGGTTGCCATCAGTTTGGTTAAGTTTACACGCGCCATGTTTCTCGAGGCGCACAGGGTCACTCCCAGGTATGGGATGCCCTCCGGGGCCCAGGCAAAGGTGAATTTGGATGAGAGAGATGTTAATTGCGTCTCTGGGATATTGATGGGTAGGGCCATGGTTTTTCCCATGTTCAATTTATAGTATGATATCTTTGAGAAGTTGTCCAGTTCTTTTAATATGGCTGGGATGGAGTTGTCTGGGTCTGTGCACGTGATGATTACGTCGTCAGCGTAGAGTCCTATGACATGGTCCTTCTTTCCCACAAGTATGCCCGCAATGTCCGGGTTGGCTCTTATCGAGGCTGCCAGGGGTTCCATAACAAGGGCGAAGATCAGGGGTGACAAAGGGCACCCCTGTCTTGTCCCATTTGTAATGTTGAAATGGCGGGATAAATATCCCGATGTGGAAACCCGAGCTCCCGGAGAAGAGTAAAGTCCCAATATGGCCGCTAAAATTGGCCCAGAAAATCCGAACCTCCCCAGGACCTCTTGCAGGTATCCCCAGGACAGGAATGCATGGGGAACCGGCCCCCCGATTCTCCACAATCTCCACTAGATCCAGCATCCGCCGGGTGCCATCTCTGGCCTGTCTTCCCCCTACAAAGCCCACCTGATCTGAATCCACCAAAAGTGGGATCACCTTCGACAGTCTAGAGGCCAGTACTCTGGCATATATCTTCACATCCGTGTTAAGTAACGAGATGGGACGATAGCTGCCAGGATTGTCTGGGGGTTTGCCAGGCTTCAAGATGGTGGAGATCGTGGCCTCTAGGTCATCTGCACCCAATTTCCCCTCTCTTTGCCAGTGGTGAAACAGTCGGAGCAGATAGGGGGCCAACCGGGGGGAGAAAGCCCTGTAATATTCATTAGCAAATCCATCCGGTCCCGGAGCAGAATTGCATTTGAGTGTGTTAATTACATCCGAAACCTCCGAGAGGGTGAAAGGCTGGTTCAAGGTGGAGAGGATTTCAGGGGGGATCACTGGGAGCTCCACTCCTGCCAGAAAGGCCCGGGTGTCCTCTAGTGAGGGTTGCGATGTCAGAGGATCCCCAGCAAGGTTGTAGAGTTTAGTGTAGAAATCCGCCATGACCTCCACTATCTCAGTCGGATCTCTAACTGTCAAACCGTTGGTAGAAGTCATAGAGGTCACCATTGTGTTAGCCACTCTTTTCTTAAGTCTCCTAGCCAAGAGCTTACCCGCCCTATCCCCTGCAGCATAATACTGTGTATTAAGTTTCCGAAGCCCTAGTTCATGCTGGTAAAGTAGTTGGGCCCTAAGTTTAGTTCTCAAGTCGAAAATCTGACTAGTCAATTGGGGGGAGGGGTTTGTTTTGTTTGCTTTTTCCAGGGTTCCTATTTGGTCGGACCAGTCTTTCCAACAGGCCTCCCTCTCCCTCTTTTGTTGCGAGGCCTTCTGGATAAGCAGCCCACGTAGAACCGCCTTATGGGCGGCCCAGAGTGTGCCATCCGAGATCTCCCCGTTGTCGTTACGGAGGAAGTACTCTTCCAGACTCCCTTCCAGGGATTCCAAGATCTGTTGGTTTGAGAGCAGACCGACATTCATTCTCCAACGACGCGGCCTGACTCCCTTACGTCCCTGTCTGATTCCCAACGATACTGGGGCATGGTCCGACCAAGTGATCAGACCAATTGCAGTAGAGGTACAGAATGGTAGAGTTTCCTCTCCAACCAAGAATAGGTCGATTCTGGAATAGGTGTTATGGGAACCAGACAGGAAAGAGTAATCCCTCTCTTCTGCATGTTGATACCGCCAAATGTTGTGGAGCCTGAATTCGCTGCATAGTGATGCCATTTCCCTCCCTTTCCTTGCGTGTGGGGCTGAGGAGTCTAATCTCGCCACCATGATTTGATTGAAGTCCCCACATACCACCAGGGCACCCTCTTTTGTTTGGTTGAGTTTTTTAAACAGGGATCTCAGAAACCCCAGTTGACCCGAGTTTGGGGCGTAGACTGTCACCAGTGTATACGATTCCCCTGATATGTTACACTTCAGAATCAGGTACCTTCCCAGCGGGTCCGCTTCAGCAGAATTCAGCTGGAACTGCACCTTGGCGCTTACCATCACACATACTCCTGCTTTTTTCACTTTGTGGTTGGCAAAGTAGATGTGAGGGTAGGAGGAGTTTTTCACACGAAAATTGTCTTCGGCTAAAAGGTGTGTTTCCTGAACACACATCACATCAGCGTGAAGTCTCCTGGCCTCCTTCCAAAGGGAGGAGCGTTTTACCGGAGAGTTCAGTCCCTTAGCATTTAGAGAAACCAAATTCAGTAAGGGACCAGTCCCCGGAAGAACCGAATCGTTCCCTTTCATACTTACTCACTTCCAGTGGTTGTGGAGTGAGGTCACCTAGAGGGGTATAGGAGAGAAAAGTCCGAGATGAGCTGCGAAGGAAGAAGAGAGCAGAAAGAAGGGAATGGGAAGGGGGGAGGGGTAATGGGTAGGAGTGGAACGGGAAGAGAAAGAATGTCCAGCTAAGAGGGAATTGGTAGGGTTGGGAAGGTCGTGCGGCTGGATGAACTACGGGGTGAGAGGGGGGGAATGGAGGGGAAAGGGGGGAAGGGGGACACACTTAAGTAAACTTGAGTATAGTCAGGCCAATGGGGCCTTGACTGGGGGGGATTAGGCAGGGAACCACACACTAGTTTTCCAAGCTCTTGACGAACAGGTGAAGAAGTGTCCACCAGTTCTGTCGGTGTGGGGAGCTATAAGTGTCCGAATCCTGTGCTGGACTGGATCTCGGCGTGGGGAGTCCGTATGGGTTCCAAAGGAGGGTGTACTAGTCCACACAGACCGATTCGGAATCCTCCGATCCCTTGTCGACCTCAGGTGCATTCACCAGAACCAGATCCTTGGGGTCCCTCCGGCCGGGGACGAGGGGAGTTTGAGTCCGGAGCAGACAAGTTCCAGGAGCGTAGAGCTTTGCGTAGCATAGTGGGGGAGGAGAACGAATGTCTATTGCCTTTATATCGAAAGTTCACAGACACTGGTGTGCCCCATGCATATTGTATGCCTTTCTCCCTCAAAATGAGGCAGCTGGGGGCAAACTCCCTTCTTCTAGCCAATGTGCCTGGTGAGAGGTCGGGGTAGACAGAGGCTTTGGCGAATTGTGAGGGAAGAGAGGGATTGGATCTCATCGCTTGGAGAAGGATGTCTTTCGTCTTAGGGTGCAGGAAAGAGATCAGGATATCCCTCGGGACCTCTTTAGGGAGCTTCGTAGGTTTAGGTAGCCTGTATGTTTTTAGTAATTCTAATAATGCAGGGTTAGCATCTGGGAGGGCTGCTGTTAGGAAGGCTGAGACAGTCTTCGGGAGATCCTCACCATCTTGGGGTTCTGCAACTCCTCTTAACTTTACATTATTTTTGCGGAGTCCATCCTCTAGGTGACACAGCGTTGCCTTCACTGAGTCCATCTCCCTGTCAATCATGTCATAACTGTCTGCCAAGTTATTGTGTGCCGAAGCATATTCCACCATTTTGGATTCCACAATGGTAGTCCTCTCTCCTAAGGCTGCCATTTCAGACTTAATGTCCGCCATCATGGAGCGCATCTCCCCCAGCACCGCGTCCCTCATCGATCCCAACATATCCCGCATATTGCGTTTTGTGAGAGGGGACTCCTCTCTACTCACATTATTGCCTCGGTGTTCCTGGCGTCTGGGGGACCGAGGGGACCGCGAGGCCCGGGTGGAAGCGCTGGAGGGAGACGCTGGGCTGTTCCCGGCCGGCGCCATCTTGGATCCACTATGGGGCTCCTGATTGAAGTAGTCAGTGAGCTTGTTGGTGGTCTCCCGACGGCGGGACCCCGTCCTGGGCATGACCGGAGGGTGCGCGAGGTGCTGGGCTGTCACTTGGCTCAGAGCGGGAGCGGGAGGGCCGCGGTAGTGCCGTTTATTTCGGTCCGTGCTGCGGAGCCTCCTTACAATGCGACCGGCGCCATCGGCTGCTGGACACGCCCCCCGCATTAATAGCATTAATAACATTAATAATAGCATTAATAGCATTATTGATAGCATTAATAGCAGTATTAATAGCATTATTAGCAGTATTATTAGCATTAATAGCATTATTATTAGCATTAATAGCATTATTAATAGCATTAATAACATTATTAATAGCATTAATAGCATTATTGGTAGCATTAATAGCAGTATTAATAGCATTATTAGCAGTATTATTAGCATAATAGCATTATTATTAGCATTAATAACATTAATAATATCCTGAATAGCATTATTAGTAGCATTAATAGCAGTATTAATAGCATTGATATTATTATTATTTACATTTTTATTTTATATTAATATATTATTAATTATATTATTTTGTATATTAATTTTAATTTTAATGAAAATTATTTTATTTTATTATATTTTAATTACTTAATGTAATTAATATCTTAATTTAATATATTATTATTTATTTATTTTTTGTTATTATTATTTTTTATTTTATTATTTATTTTGTTTTGTTTTTTTACTATTTTTATTATTATTAAATTTATTTATTATTTGGTATTTTAAGTGAATTTATTTGTATAAAGATTATTTTATTTTATTTAAAAACCGCATCTGCGGCGCGGTTGCGGTAATCCCCATACAAAGTATAGGAGGACTTGCGGCAGGTGCGGCAAAACCGCACTTGCCGCACCTGCCGCAAGTCCCCCTATACTTTCTATGGGGATTACCGCAACCGCGCCGCAACTTGCACTTGCGGCGCGGTTGCGGTAATCCTTATGGGGATTACCGCTACCGCGCCGCAAGTGCTCGCACTCAGCCAGCGAGTCGCAATGCGGCGCGGTTGCGGTAATCCTTATGGGGATTACCGCAACCGCGCCGCAAGTGCTCGCACAGGGGCACAGGGGCACTGGGGCACAGGGGCACAGGCTCCGGAGCACTGTGTCAGCATGTGCTGACAGCAGCTGCTCTGGAGCGGGATCACAGGGGCATGGCACAGGGGCACAGGCTCCGGAGCACTGTGTCAGCATGTGCTGACAGCAGCTGCTCCGGAGTGGGATGACAGGGGCACAGGCTCCAGAGCACTGTGTCAGCATGTGCTGACAGCAGCTGCTCCGGAGCGGGATGACAGTGGCGAGGGGTCGCAATGCCCGCTACGCGGGCAATGCCTCGCACGTGATGACGTCACATAGTGACATAGCCACGGCGTGCCGGGGTCCGACACGAAAATGCCTACGGCAATTATAGAGTAGATAAGGTTTCATAAAATATAGCAGAATATAGGTATAAATATTTGATACAATATAGATCGGGTTTCATAATGTTTTTCGGCAGATGTTAGAGTTATCCTTAACAGACACCTGATCCTGCCTGGTCTTCATCCTATGTGACTCTTGACATAGGGTTGTCTGGCTATAAGGAGAACAATTCGCTGCTTTGGCATTCTCTTTGGTCGCCATCAGGTCTATTTTTGGAGAGTCCCACATCAGTTTAATGTGTCTGAACACATCTGGATTCAGTGAGCATTCTCCCAGTCGATAACCTGGTTACCATTGACTTTGCCCGCTGAAAGCTACCTCTGACATGAGAGGGGAAGGTTTCTTGCCCGCTTTGTATGTTTAAGTAACCAACATAGAGAATGTTATCAGTGTGAACCTTCACTGTTTAACTTGTCATGGATTCTGTGAATGCTAGAAGGCTGTAATCCCTTATATCGGAGGGTAGGAAAAACTCCATACTGGACCAAAACCTTGCAATGGTACTATTTTTTGAGTTGGCTTCCCAACCAATCCATGTCAACTGGCTGCAAGTGTGATTTAGTTATTGCCAACACCTGTTAGGTGCCACAGGTAAGTTACAGGTGCTGTTAATTACACAAATTAGAGAAGCATCACATGATTTTTCTAACAGTGCCAATACTTTTGTCCACCCCCTTTTTTATGTTTGGTGTGGAACTATATCCAATTTGGCTTTAGGACAATTCTTTTTGTGTTTTTTCATTGAACACAAATTAAATGAAGATAATAAGACCAAAGAATTTGTGATTGCAATAATTTTCAGAAAGAAACTATGTATTATCTGACAGAATTGCAGGGGTGTCAATACTTTTGGTCACAACTGTAGAGTTAATCATACATCCCAGGAAGAGCTTGAATTCCTGGAACCTATACTTAGAAATGATGGGAGTGTAGGTGTGTCACGGTCCGCGGAGGAAGGCGCCAGGTGGGGCACCGAAACGCGTTGGAAGAAGTAATAAAAGGATGGAAATCTGACTGATGATTATCTGACTCTTTGGTGACACACCTACACTCCCATCATTTCTCTGGGTACAACCACTTGTCAGTGGTCTGTGGAGGTCCTGCAGCAGCTTGGAGTATCTTCAAACGCCTTCAAACCAGTTGTGGGGATCACAAATGAACCAGGTGAGTGGCTCCTCAGCACCACTCCACTACTCTTAGTGTCACTAGTGATAGGGCACTATTGCGCCTCTTGTCCCCCACCCTCTTATATTTTTGCAGTGGAACCTATACTTATCAGCTATCCAAGGTCTATAAGAGTAATCTCTAAAGGTACCGTCACACGCGGAAATATTGTTAGCAATTTCACTGGCAATTTGCTGGTTGCAGTGAAATCATGGAGACATTGTTACATTTGTACATAGCAACAAAATAGAACAATGTGTCCATGATTTCACTGCAACCAGCAAATTGCCAGTGAAATTGCTAACAATATTGCCGCGTTTGACGGTAACATAAGTGTTCTAGAAGAAATATCCAGATATGGAACAGCACATATTCCATGAAGACAAAAGTTGGACCCTATTGCCATTACCATCCTACTCGATTATTAATCGCACTTGCCTGATGGTTCAGACCCAGACACAGGAGAGTATATCTTCCCAAATGGGATATGGGGACAGGTTCCAGATCAGGCAGAAGAATCAGCATCTGTATCAACCCTACCAGAATTTTTTTGCCTGGAAGGAGAGAAAGTCCTTGACTCCCATGCCTTCCTTTTAGGAACAGGAGATGAAGGGCAACAACAAATCATGGATGGTACATCTTCGTGTCTCAACCCTCCAGATAGCAAGGCATGACCAAACAGCACAACACAACTGTGCCAACCTTTTCCTGCTAGATGTTTTGAAGGCTGAGCAGCAACGGAGGACTTCTTTGATGCCGAAGGATAAGATGGAAATTTATGAGCCAGGGCGGACCGGGACCAGGGCGGACCGGGACCAAGGCGGACCGGGACCGGCTGCACAGGACAATGTCGGGTGAGCGGCACAGATATGCAGCGGGTCCCCTGCTGCACTGACACAGTGTGCCGGAATCGCTTTCACAGCAGCGGTTTCGGCACCTTGTATCAGTGCACTGGGGACCACTGTTTTGCAGAGGGTGGGTGGTGATTTAGGGGCTGGGGCGGCCTGTAGGAGCCCTGGGGGTGGTTTCATTACATAGTGTTTAGTGGGCAGGGGGCGGGCATGTATGGCCTGGGGGTGGCTGGCCATACTAGGTATAGGGGAGGGGGTGTGATTGTGCTAGAGTAGGTGTAAACGACCAGTATGCACAATCACACCCCCTGGACACTCTCTGCCATCAGTAAATGTGTTATATCTAGGAAACCCTGCAAAATGTTGACAACATGTATATTGCAGATTGTCAACATTTTGCAGCCTAGATATAAATATGAAATAAAAAATAAGCCCGGACAACCCCTTTAAAGATTTTTCATCTCTCCATTTTGACCCTAAGCCAGACTAACTCTGCAGCAATGGAATGAGCTCTGCATACATGTGTAGCGCCCCACTAGTCAGCGCACTACAAAAGGGTAATGCACCCCTAACAGAAGGTGCAGTATGCTTTGTCCTGGTAGGGGGTAATAGAAGCCTGAAGCTCCACAACCACACACATACACCTAGTGATAGGGGACCAATCAGACACCTGTTACTAGGGTAACCAATCCTGGTGGAAGGAGAGCTAGGTTATATAGTAAGTGGGGAAAGCTAGAACAGTTGTTGAAGAGATCAGACCAGAACAGAACAGTAGTTGGAGAACAGAGGTGAGAAGAGACGTAGAAACAGAACAGAAGTCACCTCAACCTGGTGACCCAGAAGAGAAAGGGACAGATAGAGGGTAACTGAATCACTCTGGCCCAGTCCAAAGCGGGGGGTACCGGCTCCAACGTGGATCAGAGGTCCATCCCTGAACTGCAAATTACCGGTGTGGTCGATGTCTTCTTAGGAGCACGATCCAACCGCCCTAAACCAAGCACAGTCTCCACCAGAAGCACTAAACAGGGTTGGGTTCCCTTTGGAGAGATAAATGGTTCCCATATCACCTGACGGGCCTGGTTCAAGAAGTGGGATTGTGCAGGGCACCACACAAAAGGACAGAGAAAGTGATAAAGAAGGAACATCAGGGGAGCTTCAGAGGGATGGTGCCCACTGCCAGGACCACCCGGTCCACTACCCTGACTGAAACAACTATTTACCTGTAAGACTGCAGATTACTGGAGTAAAGTACATGTTCAGAGTGAGCAACATGTCTGTGTTCCTTACGGATGAACTGTGATTTACCTGCCTTGCACCACACTGCAGAAGCTGCACAGCCCCATTCCAACAGCGCTGCCCTATTCCATCATTATCAACCGACAGCCCCGGGGAACCCGCTCTTCCTGTAGAGAGCTACAGCACCTTGTTGCCGCCCATCACCCCGGAGGTCCCAGCAGTGCCGATGCCATCACCGGACCTACAGGTGGCGTCACGACTGACAACTTCATTTATTTTATTTTCTCCTTTTTATTATCTGCCTAAGGCAAGGGTCTCAAGCATGCGGCCCCCGGGCCGCATGCGGCCCGCAGCGCTCCCCAATGCGGCCCGGGGCACCATGAAAAGATAAGCATGCCCCGGGCCATTATACATGGAGCCGCCGCGGAACCGCTTTATTGTGACTTCCGGGTACCGCCGGCTCAAACAAGTGCCTTCGCGCTTGTACATTCACGCAAGCAGGCGGCTGGTGGACCAATCAGAAGCCTCCTGTGAAGTCAGCTGCAGGCGTCTGATTGGTCCGCCGGCCGCCTGCTTGCATGAATGTACAGGCGCGAAGGCACTTGTTTGAGCCGGCGGTACCCGGAAGTCACAATACAGCAGGTACCGCGGCAGCTCCATGTATAATGGCCCGGGGCATCAGGTGTGTATGAGTGAGAGTTAGAGAGAGAGTGTGTGTATGTGTGAGTGTGTGTATGTGTGAGTGTGTGTATGTGTGAGTGTGTGTATATGTGAGTGAGTGTGTGAGTGAGTGTGTACAGTATGTGTATATGTGTGTATGTGTGTGAATATTTCTGAGTGAGTGTGCATATGTGTGTGTATATGTGTATGTGTGTATATATTTGTATGTGAGTGTGTATATGTGTGTGAGTGTATGTGTGAGTGTGTGTATATGTGTGAGTGTATTCCCACGCCGCCTGGGCGGCACATCGCCGGCGGCTGGTGCTGGCGGCTGCCTGGTGCCGCTGAGTGCTGGCAGCTGCCGCCTGGTGCTGGTGGCTGCCGGGTGTTAGCGGCCGCTGGGTGCTGGTGGCTGCCAGGTGCCGCTTAATGCCGGGTGCTGGCAGCTGCCGCCAGGTGCTGCCGGATGCCACCTGGTGCTGCCTCCCAGGTGCTGCTGGGTGCCAGGTGCTAGTGGCCACAGGGTGCTGGCAGCTGCTGCCTGGTGCTGGCGGCTGCCGGGTGCTAGCGGCTGCCAGGTTCTGGCAGCTGCCGGCTACCACCTGGTGCTGGTGGCTGCTAGCAGCCACTGGATGCTGGCGGCTGCCGGGTGCTGGAAGCTGCCGCCTGGTGCTGTTAGCTGCCGGATGCCACCTGGTGCTGCCTCCCAGGTGCTGCTGGGTGCCGCCTAATGCCGGGTGCTGGCAGCTGCTGGGTGCCACCTCCTGGGTGCTGGCGGCTGCCGGGTGCCACCAAATGACGAGTGCTGGCAGCTGCCGGGTGCCACCTCCTGGGTGCTGGCAGCTGCCGGGTGCAGGCTGGTGCTGCGTGCTGGCTGGTGCTGGCTGCCAGCTGCTGCCAGCAAGCGGGAGACTGGGAGCCACAGAGGAAGAAGCTGCTGGGATGAGAAGAGTGGAGTCAGGTAAGGCGCTGTTACAGCCGAAGATAGCAGCCTGGGGGAGAGGGGAACGTGACCGCTGAAAGTGCCTAGGGCGGCAGGAACTCCAAATATGGCCCTATGTAAGTGTGTCAATGTGTGAGTGTGTATGTGTTTGTGTTAATATGTCTGAGGATGTATGTTTGTATGTGTGAGTGTGTGTGAGTGTATGTGAGTGTGTGTGAATGTGCGGGTGTGTATATGTGTGAGTGTGTGTGTGTGTTTGTGTGAATATGTCTGAGGATGTATGTGTGAGCGTGTATGTATATGTCTGAGTGTGCTGGTGTGTATATGTGTGTGTGTGAGCGAGAGAACAAAAAGAACAGAGACCAGGACATTACTACAAGATGACAAGGGAGGGACCATCACTAAAAGATTTGGACATTACTACAAAAATGAGGACCAGGATGGGAGACATTAATATAGGATGGGGACCAGGATGGGGCATTATTACACATATGGACCAGGGAGG
This sequence comes from Allobates femoralis, assembly GCA_033576535.1. Taxonomy (NCBI): domain Eukaryota; kingdom Metazoa; phylum Chordata; class Amphibia; order Anura; family Aromobatidae; genus Allobates; species Allobates femoralis. Next base: position 146,842,268 of record JARQOC010000010.1, on the reverse strand, counting down.
AACATTACTACAAGATGGAGACCAGGGCGGGGACATTACTACAAGAGGAGGACCAGGATGGGAACATTACTACAAGATGGGGATATTACTACAAGACAGGGATCAGGATGGGGACATTACAAAATGATGAGGACCAGGATGGGAGTCATTATTATAGGATGGGGACCAGGATGGGGCATTACTACACGTACGGATCAGGGAGGAATATTACTTCAAGAAGGGGACTAGGAAGGGGACATTAGTACCAGACGGGGAGCAGTATGGGGGACATTAATATACAATGGGGACCAGTATGGGGACATTACTAGAAGAAGGGGATCAGGAAGGGGATATTAGTACCAGACGGGGAGCATTATGGGGGACATTAATATACAATGGGGACCAGTATGGGGACATTACTAGAAGAAAGAGATCAGGATGGGGACATTACTACAAGAAGGGGATCAGGATGGGGACATTACTACAAGAAGGAGATCAGGATGTGGACATTACTACAAGAAGGTGACCAGGATGGGGACATTACCACAAGTAGGGGATTAGGATGGTGACATTACTACAAGAAGGGGATCCAGATGGGACATTACTACATGATGAGGACCAGGATGAGGGTCATTAATATAGGATGGGAACATTACTATACGTAGGGACCAGGGAGGAACATTACTTCAAGAAGGGGACCAGGATGGGAACATTACTACACGTAGGGACCAGGGAGGAACATTACTTCAAGAAGGGGACCAGGATGGGGACATTACTACAAAACGGGGACCAGTTTGGGGGACATTAATATACAATGGGGACCAATATGGAGACATTACTACATAAAGGAGATTAGGGTGGGGACATTCCTACAAGAAGATCAGAATTTGTACTTTACTAGATTGAGGAAAAAATTTTGGTATTGCTAAAATGTCACTTAGGGTACCGTTGCACGTCGCAACATTGCATGCAATTTCACAGACAATTTTCTGGTTGCAGTGAAATCATGGACACATTGTTCTTTTTTGTGGCCGTGTACAAATGTAACGTGTCCATGATTTCACTGCAACCAGCAAATTGCCTGTGAAATTGCATGCAATGTTGCGACGTGTAACGGGTACCCTTAGTCCTACAAGCAATGTGGCCCCCCGATATCAATTTTTTTTCTACGTGCGGCCCACCAACCCAACCAAGTTTGAGACCCCTGCTTTAGATGGATACATGTCCTCTTCGTAAAAATCATGGTCAGAGCAGTGTGAAGATTGGATATTGTGGGTTGTACTAATCACCTCGGCAGGTTGAAGATTCAGCAAGGTTTAATTGTATCTGTACATGCTATTACAGCAACTCCAGGTAGATGGTCACAATGCCATGTCCCCAGTCCACAAATCAGAAACCAGCCAGCAACAATAGTCCTTGCGTTCTTCCAAATAATGGATATAATGATGATAGCGTGTGTATCCAGCTCCAGTCAGCAAGAATAGTCCTTAGGATAGTTCCTAAAATCCAGAAATTCGATTTCTTGATGTTATTATCTGTATCCAGGTCCAGTTTCTATAGTCCACCTATGGTTTGGTCTTCAGGACATGGCCTAGATACAAATACTTTCCCTTCCAAATTCACAGAACAAACTGAGGAACTTTAAAATGTGACCTATTGTCTCTGAAGCCCAGTCTCCTGCCCTGTCTGCAGGATGTGTATTGAGGAAACCCTCTGCAGAGAGGAGCAAATGTGGCGCCCCGCAACTAGTGCGTCACAGGAGGGTATTGCAGCCAAGACAGCAGCAGCAATATTCTCCGACTCAGCAATCACACAGTTAACTCAGAGATCCATACCCTACATGCATCACCTAGCATAGAGGGCCAATAAGGTCCTGGTGGGCGGAGTGTAGTGTAGTGTAGAAGAGAGGAGAGCTGACTTGGCAACGTAGGAGAAGGAAGCAAGATCATCAGCTCTGCAACCTAGGAGAGGGGGTTGCACAGTTCTGTGCCGCCCCCTGGCCAATTCCCTGGCCATCTCCCTACCATCACCCCGGTTGAGCACCATTATTCCCGCTGCCTTAACAACCGATCTACGGGCATCAACATGCGGGTCCAAAACCATCCCGTGCCCATCTACAGCCGGTTTGCTGGTCCTGAAGCTATCAGTTGTCCAGCACTGCTATGCGAACCAGAGGAGTGGAGGGACCGCTTTACAGGAGCACCCCACCACCGCCACACACAGTCGTCTAGCCATGGTAATGTAGACCTGATTGCATTATGGTGTATGAAAACAGGCTGGAAGTGACACTCTGGTACATCCCCTTCCCCCTTCAACTTGTGACCAATAAAATTGATGTAATTAGTGATCCTTGCTGAAAAATTCCGATAGTCATTAGTCTATGGCCAGCTCCTCATAAACACGTTCGTAAAATATGGACGTCTGAGGTATTTGTGGGCATCATCTTTTAGAAGCTGGCAGAGATTTCCCTATCTGATATCTACTTACATATGTTTTGTCACTATTTTGCTGCCAATGTTTTTTCTTTTTTAATTCCATATATAACATAGTGCAGAGGTTCCCAACTCCAGGCCTCAAGGCACACCAACAGTGCAGGTTTTCAGGATTTCCTTAGTATTGCACAGGTGTTAATGTGATCAAATGCACAGGTAATGATTCCAACCCCTGTGCAATACTAAGGAGATCCTGAAAACATGCACTGTTGGTGTGCCTTGAGGCCTGGAGTTGGGAACCTCTGAATAGTGGTATCTTACAGGGGGAAGCTGCTAGAAAAATTGGATGTCGCTTCTTTTAGTCGCTTAACTACTTTCGAAGCCTTATGAGGTTAAAAGAAATGACAAAGGATGAAATCTGTGCATTCATTTTGGCATTGCGGGGCATTGTGTTCATTCTTTTTGGCTTTTTTTAGCACAGGTTGTAGGCAGAATTTGCTTGAATTAGACGTTGTGTGCACATCGCCTAAGGGAGGGCTTTGCATTTTTCTACGACGTTTCACACTAAAACCTTACTGAAAAGCAAGCACTGCTCAAAAGAACGACTATTAAATGTGTCAGGTCTCCAAAGATATCAAGAGGTTAAAAGAAGTGACGTCCATTTCTCAGGGGTTTTCTGCACTGACGACACTCTACACTTTACCATACAAGTCAATGCGAAGGTTGAAAAGACGCCTTGTGTCTTTGTTAGCAGGGGCATAACAATTGTGGCTGCAGAGGTTGCAACCACGACTGGGCCCGGCGATAAAGGGGCCCGCCGGCTACAGTGCTCACTTCAGCAGAATGTGTCAGGCTGGGGTCACAGTAGCATTTTTCACATGCGTTTTTGGAGACCTGCGTTTTCAAAAACGCATGTAAAAAACGCACCCATAGGCCCCCATGTTAAAAAACGCATGCCCTAATAGCCAAAAAGCATGTGTGACTGTCCCATGCGTTTTTTAATAAGGGGCCTTATGGAAAACGCATGCAAAAACGCATGTACAATTAGTGCCATTCAAAAACGCATGCGTTTTCCATAGGAGCCCATGTTAAAAAAACGCATGCGTTTCCAAAAACTAAAAGGTACTAATTGTACATGCGTTTTTGCATGCGTTTCCCATAGGAACCCATGTTATAAAAACGCATGCGTTTTCTACAAAAACGCATGCGTTTTTCAAAACGCTCAAAAAAATACTACAAGCACTATTTTTAGGTGCAGATTCAAAAACGCAGCCAAAAACGCAGGGAGCCATCACACACCTTACAAAACTCATGCTGACATGAAAAAACGCATGAGTTTTGTTAAATCACTAAAAAAAATGCATGGCAACTGTGACCACAGCCTCACCGAGGACACACATGTACCTGAAATGCATGGAGGTACAGAAGCCCATCAGGTCCTTGTGCTTTAATACATGACCCGCCAGCAATACTGTGCTGAAGGCACAATACAGTGACATCATTTACCATGATGCAGTTACTGTGCGCTTGCAACAAAGGACGATGTACAGCGTGGGAGCCGCGGAAGGAGAGTACAATGGTTTTTTTATGAGAAAGAACGGAGACTATATACACCAGCAAGCGACCCATAATCAGGATATACGTATACAGTGGTTGAGGTAAGTATACACACCCTTTTACATTTTTCACTTTGCTTAATTGCACAGCCATTTCGTAACTTCAAAAATGTTCATTTTTTTCTCATTATTGCACACTCTGCACCCCATCTTCACTGAAAAATACCGAAATGTAGAAGTTTGTGCAAATTTATTAAAAAAAGAAAAACTAAACGTGCCCATGGTGATAAGTCTGCAGCCCCTTTGCTCAGTATTGATGATAAGTAATCAGCCCCTTTGCTCAGTATTGAAGATAAGTATTCAGCCTCTTTGCTTGGTATTGATGATAAGTATTCAGCCCCTTTGCTCAGTATTGGTGATAAGTCTTCAGCCCCTTTGCTCAGTATTGAGTATTTGCACCCTTATGGTACCTTTACACGCCGCCACAACAGGATGGATACAACCCGCTACAGGCTACAAATGTAGCTTGTGGCGCCAATATCGCCCGTAGTAGCGGCGTGTGAAGACGGGACGACACTGCCGGCTACAGATACATCTGTATCCGTGCACTGCCCATAAACAGATGGCTACATCGCCGATTGTAGCGAGCTGTATCGGCGTGTAAAGACGTTACGGAAGGGAACTCTGGACACCCTGCGATGTAGCTGCAATGTAGCTAAGGCGTCACCCAGGCTCCGTGTTTCCGCGCCCCATCTGTGATCATTGGTGGAAACTCCTGCATGACGATTGGTAGTCGCTGCATAGGGCGGCATAATTAAGGAGCTGACCAGTCACACTACACAATTGCTCGAGCGTCATGCATTAATCAGCCTCCTGCGATGCCTGGCCAATCATGGGTTTCTTGCTTTGTCCTATCAGCGTACGGACGTCTTGTAATCCACAATTGTTGCACGCCTATGTGCTGTCCCTGCTGCACCAGGTCCGCCCATATTAGCTTGTTGTAGCGTTGTGTAAATGAGGTACGCTGAGCTACAGATGGCTACTTGAGACACCCGGCGATGTAGCTAGCTGTAAATGTAGCGTAGCGTAGCGCACCTTGTGGCGGCGTGTAAAGAGGCTGCGGTTCCCGTTGGTAACCGTTCGGCCGTGCTCGTGCACGTGAAGTAGCCGTTGGTATCCATCCTGTTGTGGCGGCGTGTAAAGGTACCATTAGGGTACCTTTACACGCCGCTACGGCAGGATGGATGCATCCCGCTACAGGCTGCAAATGTAGCTTGTAGCGCCAATATAGCCCGTCGTAGCGGCGTCTGAAGACGTGACGATACAGCCGGCAACAGATACATCTGTTTACGACCTCTGCTCGAAAACAGAGAGCTACAAAGCCGATGGTAGCAAGATGCATCGGCGTGTAAAGAAGTTACGGAAGGGAACTCTGGACACCCTGCGATGTAGCTGCAATGTAGCTAAGGCGTGACCCTGGCTCCGTGTTACCGCGCCCCATGTGCGATCATTGGTGGAAGCTGCTGCATGACGATTGGTAGTCGCTGCATAGGGAGGCATATTTAAGGAGCTGACGAGTCACACTACACAATCGCTCGAGCGTGCTGTATCACTCAGCCTCCTGCGTTGCCTGCCCAATCAGGATGTTATTGCTTTGTCCTATCAGCGTACGGACGGCTCGTAATCCACAATTGTGGCACGCCTATGTGCTGGCCCTGCTGCACCAGGTACGCCCATAGTAGCTGGTTATAGCAGTGTGTAAATGAGCTACAGATGGCTACTTGAGACAACCGGCGATGTATCTAGCTATAGATGTCACGTAGCGTAGCGCACCTTATGGCGGCGTGTAAAGGTGATGCGTTGAGCGTTTGTAAACGTTTGAGCGTGCTCGTGCATGTGAAGTAGCGAGATGCATCCATCCTGCCGTAGCGGCGTGTAAAGGTACCCTTAGGGGCCCTTTACACGCCGATACAACAGGATGGATACAACCCGCTACAGGCTACAAATGTAGCTTGTAGCGCCAATATAGCCCGTAGTAGCGGCGTGTGAAGACGGGACGTGACAGCCGGCAACAGATACATCTGTTTCCGAGCACTGCTCGAAAACAGATGGCTACAAAGCCGATTGTAGCGAGCTGTATCGGCGTGTAAAGAGGCTACAGAAGGGATGTCTATACACCAGGCGATGTACCTGGTCTGTAGCTGGGGCGTGACACAGGCTCCGGGATACCGCGCCCCTTCAGCGATCATTGGAGGAAGCTCCTGCGTTGCGATTGGTAGTCGCTGCATAGGGCGGCATATTTAAGGAGCTGACCAGTCACAGTACACAGTTGCTCGAGCGTACGGACGTCTTGTAATCCACAATTGTGGCACGCCTATGTGCTGTCCCTGCTGCACCAGGTCCGCCCATATTAGCTTGTTGTAGCGGTGTGTAAATGAGGTAAGCTAAGCTACAGATGGCTACTTGAGACACCCGGCGATGTAGCTAGTTACAGATGTAGTGTAGCGTAGCGCACCTTGTGGCGGCGTGTGAAGAGGGTGCGTTGACCGTTTGTAAGCGTTTGTGCGTGCTCGTGCACGTGAAGTAGCGGATTGTATCCATCCTGTTGTAGCGGCGTGTAAAGGTACCTTTAGAGCTCGTACAGCCATGAGTCTTCTTGGGAATGATGCAGTTTCCCCCTGCATTTGGGGATTCTCTCATTCTTCCTTGCAAATCCTCTCCAGTGACGTCAGGTTGGAGGGTGAACGTTGGTGGAGCCATTTTCACGTCTCTCCAGAGATGCTCTATTGGGTTTAGGTCAGGGCTCTGGCTGGGCCAGTCAGGAATGGGCACAGAGTTGTGGTGAAGCCGCTCCTTTGTTATTTTAGCTGTGGCTTAGGGTCATTGTCTTGTTGGAAGGTGAACCTTCAACCAAGTCTGAGGTCCAGAGCTCTGGAAGAGGTTTTCATCCAGGAGATCTCTGTACTTGGCCGCATTCATGTCTCCTTCAATTACAACCAGTCGTCCTGTCCTGCAGCTGAACCCCCCCATAGCATGATACTGCCACCACCATGTCTCACTGTTGGGATTGCATTGGGCAGGTGATGAGCAGTGCCTGGTTTTCTCCACTGCTTAGAATTATCACCAGAAAGTTCTATCTTCATTTCATCAGACCAGAGAATCTTATTCCTCATAGTCTGGGAGTGCTTCATGTATTTTTTTGCAAACTCTATGCGGCTTTCCTATGTCTTGCACTGAGGAAAGGCTTCCGTCAGGCCACTCTGCCATAAAGGCCCTACTGGTGGAGGCTGCAGTGATAGGTGACTTTGTGGAACTTTCTCCCATCTCCCTACTGCATCTCTGGAGCTCAGCCACAGTGATCTTGGGATTATTCTTTACCTCTCTCACCAAGACTCTTCTCCCATGATTGCTCAGTTTGGCTGGACAGCCAGGTGTAGGAAAATGTCTGGTGGTCCTAAACGCCTGCCATTTAAGGATTATGGAGGCCACTGTGCTCTTAGGAACTTTGAGTACTGCAGAAATTCGTTTGTAATTTTGGCCAGATCTGTGACTTGCCACAATTCTGTCTCTGAGCTCCTTGGGCAGTTCCTTTGACCTCATAATTCTCATTTGGTCTGGCATGCACTGTGAGCTGTGAAGCCTTATATAGACAGATGTGTGCCTTTCCAAATCAAGTCCTATCAGTTTAATTAAACACAGCTGGACTCCAATGAAGGAGTACAACAATCTAAAGGAAGATCACAAGGAAATGGACAGCATGTGTGGCGCCCCTGCAGACCGGTAGCCATTAGATGGTGCAGCAGCTGGGATTGGTTGGTCGGTCACCCCACACACACACCCAACACATCCCTGATCCCAAGTCTAAGTTACTCTATATCTAATAACGGGATAGCGGGAGGAGCCAGGTGGAGGGTGGAATGTTAGGCAGAACCCGGTTAGGGGTGGGAAGACAAAAACAAAAAGAACAGACACTAAACCAAATGAGGGGTTTTTTTTAGGGAGAAGTGAGAGAACAGCAGAGAGACCCATCAGCCAAGTAGTCAGAGAGACCAGACTTGAGAGAACCCGGACCCGGTGGCCTGTGCCACCATATGGCTAGCCCGGGTCCCAGGCTGAGAACCGAGGAAAGACAGAGGGAGTCAAAGGTGTGTCCGAGTCAGCAGGGATACTGAGGGACTGGGCCAGAACCAGAGTGCCAATAGAGTCTGTGGAAGCCTCGGTTAGAAGTCTCAAACACAGGACTTGCCAGATATCCCTCCAGAAAAGGACCCAGCCAAGGGGTGGCTCCTTGCGGAGAACACCATAACCACCATGGTAAGTGGCCCTTTTAGTCAATATCCAGCTCTTTTACAAGCTTAGAGATATGACAAGGGAATACCAAGGCCAGGTTTCCATCCACAGACAGCTGTTTCGGGGTGTTGCCCCTCATCAGTGTGGAGTAGGATTCTGGCTAGGTGGAAGCAAGGCTTAGTAGACCAACATCACAAAGCATTCACTGATCTCAGGGAGACCAGTCCAAGAAAACACTGTGGGCAGCTGGCTAAAGCGCTCAACACAGTGAATTCCTAGGCGCATTGCCCCCTGGGAATTATGAATGTGCAAATACCAGAGTGTCGACTCTGTTGAAGTGGAAGGGAAGCTCTATGCCCCAACCACGAGCCCCGGTGGAGTGCGGGCTCTTTATGTCCCGAGACCCAACTGAAATAGGTTTAGGAAACCTTGGAAGGGTCTCCACTGAAAGCCCGTGACTGCTGGACCGTAGCTAGTGTGCAGAATAGACTGAAGAGGCCCGAGAAGAACCTGAAAGGGGGTGTCGCAGACGAGCCGTCCCAGCTGCTAAGACCACACTGGAGCCACTGTTGTACTGAACTGTGTGTGTTGTAACATCTGACAAGCTGAGAGTAAACCCGGTCAAGCTCAGAATTGTGTGAGACTTTGATTGTGCGCCTGAGAGTTGGCTGACTTATTCTGTGACCCGGCAGCAGGAAGCTGCCTGATGGTACGGAGACCTTTGCACTACACCTACACTTTATACGCTGTAGCCCTGGGGACCAGCCCTACCCATGGATGGTGCAACATCTCTGCTACAACCCACATCATCCCCAGAGGACCCAACTGCAGTGGTGGCTACCTTTAGCCACAACTCTACTAGTGTTCCCATTCACCGCATCTTCCATATTCAGGTTGTGAGTCCTGGTTATCCGCGGCGTCACATAGGGGTCCCCATTGGGTGCCATTGTCAGTGATCTTGGCTGAATCACTTTTGCCTAGACACCATGTCTTTTATTAATACCCAAGAACACACCTTTAAAGAATAAGGTGATCGGGTACTGTTGTGACTAGACAACCCAATTCCTTCTAACAGGATCGCCTATGAATTATTTTCAGAACATATACCTGAAAAAGGCCATAAAGGCTGAAACGTTAACGAAAATAAAGTTGGGCTTATTTGGAACATCATTTATTGTGTACCTCTTCCCAATAAGTGTGCCAGAATATTTTTTGCAATAATTGGACCTTTTTCTGAGCACCTCAAATTGAAGAGGTGAGCAGGCATAATAACCCAATCTACCTCTAGCCGCAAACCACGGGTGGCGTCACGATTTATTTCTAAAAACTGTTTTCTCCCCTTTTATTGACTCGCCCGGGACCATGGAGCTCGGTCAGAACACCATGACATCCTGCAGCCCAAACGAGGGCCCAGTTCTGAGTACCCCACGGCATCGGTGACCTAAATATGAGTGTCTGAGCAAAGGGGCTGAATACTCATGACCATGTGAGATTTCACTTTCTTTTTTTAATAAATTTCCACAAATATCTACATTTCTGTTTTTGTTCAGTCAAGATGGGGCACAGAGTGCACATTAATAAGGAAAAAATGACCTTAAGGGTGTGTGCACATGGTCCGGAGGAGCTGCGTGTTGGACGCAGCTCCTCCGGACCTGAGGGAAGCCGCGGGTGGCCGCAGAGAGACCGCAGCCGCCCCGTACTCACCATGTGCGGCAGGTGCGGGGCAGCTTCTCGCTGCATTCTCTCTGTGGCAGCCGCTTCCGACTCCACAGCATGAAATGAACATGCTGCGGAGGAGCGGACTGCCGGCAACCCGCACCGCAGCTTCAAAGACGCTGCGGGCGGGCTATGCATAGTGAGGATGGGATTTCTTGAAATCCCATCCACTATGCTACTACTGTATGACGCAGCGTTTTGGACGCAGCACAAAGACGATCGTGTGCACGCACCATTATAGAATTTACCAAATGGCTGCAATGAAACAGAGTGAAAAATGTAAAGAGGTCTGAATACTTTCCATACCCACTGTATATCAGAATGGTGAAATATATACAAGGAATGGGGCCCAGGAAAAGGACATATATGCCAGGATGGGGACCATATATACCAGGAGTAACCCAAGGTAAGGACTTACAGTTAGGGCCAGAAATATTTGGACAGTGACGCAATTTTTGCGAGTTGGGCTCTGCGTGCCACCACATTGGATTTGAAATGAAACCTCTACAACAGAATTCAAGTGCAGATTGTAACATTTAATTTGAAGGGTTGAACAAAAAATATCTGATAGAAAATGTAGGAATTGTACACATTTCTTTACAAACACTCCACATTTTAGGAGGTCAAAAGTAATTGGACAAATAAACATAACCCAAACAAAATATTTTTATTTTCAATATTTTGTTGTGAATCCTTTGGAGGCAATCACTGCCTTAAGTCTGGAACCCATGGACATCACCAAACGCTGGGTTTCCTCCTTCTTAATGCTTTGCCAGGCCTTTACAGCCGCAGCCTTCAGGTCTTGCTTGTTTATGGGTCTTTCCGTCTTAAGTCTGGATTTCAGCAAGTGAAATGCATGCTCAATTGAGTTAAGATCTGGTGATTGACTTGGCCATTGCAGAATGTTCCACTTTTTTGCACTCATGAACTCCTGGGTAGCTTTGGCTGTATGCTTGGGGTCATTGTCCATCTGTACTATGAAGCGCCGTCCAATCAACTTTGCAGCATTTGGCTGAATCTGGGCTGAAAGTATATCCCGGTACACTTCAGAATTCATACGGCTACTCTTGTCTGCTGTTATGTCATCAATAAACACAAGTGACCCAATGCCATTGAAAGCCACGCATGCCCATGCCATCACGTTGCCTCCACCATGTTTTACAGAGGATGTGGTGTGCCTTGGATCATGTGCCGTTCTCTTTCTTCTCCAAACTTTTTTCTTCCCATCATTCTGGTACAGGTGGATCTTTGTCTCATCTGTCCATAGAATACTTTTCCAGAACTGAGCTGGCTTCTTGAGGTGTTTTTCAGCAAATTTAACTCTGGCCTGTCTATTTTTGGAATTGATGAATGGTTTGCATCTAGATGTGAACCCTTTGTATTTACTGTCATGGAGTCTTCTCTTTACTGTTGACTTAGAGACAGATACACCTACTTCACTGAGAGTGTTCTGGACTGCAGTTGATGTTGTGAATGGGTTCTTCTTCACCAAATAAAATATGCGGCGATCATCCACCACTGTTGTCATCCGTGGACGCCCAGGCCTTTTAGAGTTCCCGAGCTCACCAGTCAATTCCTTTTTTCTCAGAATGTACCCAACTGTTGTTTTTGCTACTCCAAGCATGTCTGCTATCTCTCTGATGGATTTTTTCTTTTTTTTTCAGCCTCAGGATGTTCTGCTTCACCTCAATTGAGAGTTCCTTTGACCGCATGTTGTCTGGTCACAGCAACAGCTTCCAAATGCAAAACCACACACCTGGAATCCACCCCTGACCTTTTAACTACTTCATTGATTACAGGTTAACGAGGGAGATGCCTTCAGAGTTAATTGCAGCCCTTAGAGTCCATTGTCCAATTACTTTTGGTCCCTTGAAAAAGAGGAGGCTATGCATTACAGAGCTATAATTCCTAAACCCTTTCTCCGATTTGGATGTGGAAACTCTCATATTTCAGCTGGGAGTGTGCACTTTCAGCCCATATTATATATATAATTGTATTTCTGAACATGTTTTTGTAAACAGCTAAAATAACAAAACTTGTGTCACTGTCCAAATATTTCTGGCCCTAACTGTATATGCCGGGATGGGTTCAAGATGCGAAAATATAGTCCAGGATGAGGACATATATATCAGGATGGGGCTCAGGAGGAGGGACATATATACCAGCATGGGGTCATATATACCAGGATTGGGGCATTATACCAGGATGGCGACATATTTACGATAATGGGACACATGACAGGGAACACATATACCAGGATTGAGGACATATTCATCAGGAAGTGGTTCAGGATGGGGGATATTTGTAAATGAAGGGGGACCCTACTACATAATGAAGGGGTGGGACAACACGTGTCACAGGGTGGTGATGGCGGCTTTGATGGGGGGATCATGGCTGGTCGATCCCCGGTCCCTTGCCCTGGAGCCTCAATGGCTGGGAATGGTGGGGGGTAATGGGAGCTATTTACAATTGAATGTGACGCCACCTGTAGTTCCCGGTATTATGGTACCGGCGCTACAAGCCGGCCGCTGAGGTGATGGTGGGTGCAGCAGAGTGTGAAACAGCTCCCCACAGGTGAAGCTTTACCTCAGGGCAGCGGGGATGGATGAGGGGAGTAGTAGTTGCGCCTTTGCTGACACAGGGGTGAATTGCGGTGGTTAGACAGGCACACAGACACACAGGGATTGTTGTTTCGGTACCTTTTACTGATACAAGGTAACAGGTACAGTCCAGAGCATTAACCAGGTCCCCGAACCAGGTCCCCGATGCAACTTGGGACTTCCACCTTAGAAAGCTATGAGGCCTGCTCTGTGTCTGTGCTCGGTGGTTTGGGATGAGTCCTGCCTGAGCCTGAACCCACCGCTTCTTCTCCCTCTCTGGGCTTTGTCCTAAACTGCCAATGAAGTCCTTCTGCGGGGTCCCTGTTTCTCTTGTGGCCCCTGGTCCTATGCTTGGTCAGTTTAGTGTCTCTTAAGGTGGGGTCACATGTGGCGATTCTGGCCGGCGATGTCGGAAGCAATGTGCAGGTACACGCTCGCTTCCGACATCGCAGGCCAGCTGTCACACGGCACGACGTTGCCGGTGACGCGGCGGCGATGTGGGCAGAGCCGTTGCTCGCTGGGCTGTGCTCAGCCCAGCGAGCGACCCTCAGCAACACTGCGATATAGGCTGGATCGCGCCGCCAACAGTGTCAGACGGCGCGATCCAGCCTAATCGCTGGTCACAGGTTGACAGGTTTATGAACATGTTCATAAACCTGTCAACCTGCGACCAGCGATAATTTGCAGTTGCGTCGCGCTGTCACACAGCGCGACGCACTTGCAATATCGCCCGCGACATCGCTGTTACGTCACTTTTCGGCGATGTCGCGGGTGACATCGCCACGTGTGACCCCACCTTAACTCGTTTTCTTCAGGGCTGGACTCCTCCTGAGTCTTCTGGGCTTTTGCTGTAGCTCTGTATGCTGGCAGCATCGGACTCCAGTGTCCGGGTGTACTAAAGGGCTGAAGTTACAGGTTCCCTTTCTTAGTTCCCTGCTTTTTCCACTTGCCTCTGACCCTTTCCCTAGGGTGCGCACAGCGGTCAGTGGTCCTGGTCCTGGATCTCTCCCGGCGACCAGCTCCTCCGTCTCCTCTCTCTCTCTTCCTTCTCACTCGAACTGAAACTACAGGGACTGACTAACTCCTCCCCTCAGGCCTGGATGTTCTTAAAGGGGAACTGGGGTGAAAGGTTGTGTGTGCTGTGCTAACCAAGGTGTAATACCCTCCTTGCACCGGTGGAACCTGTGGCAATCCCCCGCAGGGGTGCCACAGTATGATTGAATCTTCCTTTATGTGTTTTTAGGGGACATGTTAAAGGGCCAGTCTCATTACAGTGCTTATACAGTATGTTAGTAGGATATCTTGTACTTTGTGATTGGTGGGCGTCCTGCTCCTGGATCGGCATTCATCCTATGCGGTGTCATGTGTTTTCCAGGAAATGTATTTACTATAGCTTTGCTATCAATGTCATCCCTTCACAGACTCCGGCCCCAGCCTGCGTTCCTCATCATTGCCTCATACACAGGTGAGGGCTTGTTGTTACACCTGTTATGTAACAAACTGGTTCAGCGGCCTTGTTCACGTCATCGCAGCGTCTCACACCTCTTACAGAACGGATTATTTTAGCTATTTCTGAAAAGCCGGCTGTAATAGGATTTCTCCCATCTTGTATCTGTATGACTGAATTGTCCACATTTATTGTATTGTTGCTATGTTACTTGTCCTGGTCTATAAAGAAAACAGGGGTTTGCGCCAAACTGCTATATTTGTGAATGGGGATTGGTGATATGACCCCCGTGCTCACCTTGTTTAGTTGTGCCGACTGCACAACTAGTTTATGGGCTGAGTTGTGACCCCGTGGGATCTCCACACCGTCGGGGCCTTGGTGAGACGAGTTTGTGTGATCCTCTGGTGCACAGACTGCTGATCCAAGTGATCCTCTGAGGGAGTGGTGATTGTTGTACGGCAGGTTCTGGAGGTCAAGCTGCTGGATATCACGCTTCCCAGCGGGAGGTTGAACGTGCAATTTAAACAATGTGATATTGTGTTAGCGCTACAGACACAGCCAGAAACACCGCTCTATGATTAATTACCTTGCGGATTTATTGTACCAATATCAAGTACCCGGTCTCCACAACGCGTTTCGGCGCTGATTGCGCCTTTCTCAAGTGATTGCCGGGATACAAAATTAAGAATGCTTAAATAGTATACTAGACACAGGAGGAGGGGACAAAATTAAGGGGGAGGGGATATTACACAAGTCTATAGTAATACAAGTAACGGATTCTAATCAGAATCAATTAATCATTCACTATTTCACAGATATTGCACTATATTTCTATATAAAAACCAGGTAATTATATTTATAATAATGAAAAATTAATATGCATGTACCAAAACCAGAGAATTATTTTATATTATATAAGATTAATTAAAATTACCAAAAATAATTCTATTTAAAAGAATTTTTCCTAGTCTAATTATCATAAGAATTTTTCTTTTTCATAAAATTATGAAAATTTGCATAAAAATAACATGAAAAAATGACATAAAAAATGACATAAAAAAATGTGCACATGAAATGTGCACATAAATTTGTACACATAAACATTATACATGGACATGCATGAAAAAATTACATAAAAAATGTTTTTCATAAAAAATTGCATAAAAATATGATTAATATTTTGCTAAAATTTCACCATATAAAAATTACAAATATCCTAAAATCTATTATACACATGATATGTTTAAATTGTGTTCTCCAAAGTCAAATTGAGACCTTCTGGTGATAAAGTGCCGATCTTGAAGATCCAAAATGATTCTCTTCTGTTGAGAATCTGTATTTTATCTGTCACATCATTATCAATTTGTTCAATTATTGTGAGTTTTAATTTTGAGGCATCTCTATTGTGCATTAAATCAAAGTGTTTGGATACACTATGTTTTTGGAAACCTATGCTAATATTGTATCTATGTTTGTTCAACCGTGCCCTCATGCTTTGGATTGTTCTACCTGTGTACTGTAGTCCGCACGGACACTCTAATAAATAAACAACAAATTTAGATGAGCAATTCAATCTTTGTTTGATTTCATATGTGGAGTGTGTTGTATTTGATCTAAATTCCACTGTACCATGGTTAATATTGCTGCAACATTTGCAGCGGCGAATATTGCATCTGAAGCATCCCTTCTTAATGTTCACTGTGGGTGTTCTATATTTACATTTATTATCAATAATTGGTAAAATTCTACTAGGAGCCAAGATATTTTGTAGATTTTTGCCTCTCCTAAAGATGATTTTAGGTTGTTTTGGAATGGTTTTTGATAAAATCGGATCTCCCTGCAAAATAAACCAGTATTTTTTCATTAAAATATAAATATTTTTATAGGATTTGTTAAAAGTTGTGATTAAATTGCAGTTGTATGTAGTTTCAATTATCTTGTTATCCCCTTTATTCTTCTTTTTATCATTCAACAATCCCAAATATTCTTCTTGTGAAAAGCCTTTGCATTTATTGTATGCGTCTTTTAGGAGATTATTAGGATATTTTTTGGCTCTAAATCTCTGTTTTAATACCTTGGCCTCTGTGATAAAATCCCTGTCATTTGTGCAATTTTTCCTAACTCGCAGATACTGACCATATGGAATGTTTCTGATCCAGGCCGGTAGGTGGCTGCTATTGAATTCAAGATAGCTATTCACATCTACATTCTTAAAGAAAGTAGATGTGCTGCAGTTGCCCTCCTGGTCAATTCTTACAAGTAAATCCAGGAATTGGATGTGAGTATTTGAGATATTCAGTGTGAAGCTCAATCCCCAATCATTGTCATTAAGATCATGAACGAACTCCCTAGCTTCTTCTATGCTTCCCGACCATATGATGAAGAGATCGTCAATAAATCTTCTAAAAAATCTTATATATTTGCTGCCAAGTCTGGACTGCGCGATGGACACAGTTTCAAATGCACCCATATACAGTCCAGCGTAACTGGGTGCAAATCTAGTGCCCATCGCGCAGCCCCTGACCTGTCTATAGATTTTCTCTTGGTCACAGAAGATATTGTTATATAATATGAATTCAATGCCATTCAGCAAGAATTGTTTCTGATTGTCATTGAGTTTCTCATCATCAGAGAAGAATTGATCTATAACTTTTAACCCCTTCATATGAGGGATATTAGAGTATAATGAGCTCACATCCAATGTTATTAATAAAGACCCTGGGAGAGATGGTAGATTAGTGATCAACCCTATTAAATGGGATGAATCTTTCAAATAGGAGGGGAGTTCCATATTATATTTTTGAAGAAACAAATCAATATAGTGTGACAAATTACTGGTGACACAGTTAATACCAGAAATAATAGGGCGTCCGGGTGGATCAATGGTCGATTTGTGGATCTTTGGGAGGAAATAAAAATGTGGTACTCTAAATTGCTGTATATTGAGGAATCTAAATTCTTTTTTGTTTAAAATTCCCATTTTTTTGGCATCTTTAATCATATTTTTATATTGTGCAAAAATATCCTGTAGAGGGTTAATATCCAACTCCATATAATAATTTTCATCTTGTAGTATATTTTCACTTTTATGATTATACCAGCTTCTGTCCATTATTACTATTCCCCCTCCTTTATCTGCTTGCCGAATAATTAAATTTTTATTATCTACCAGTTTCCTGATAGATGTTCTTTCACCTTTAGTCAAATTGTCTTTTTGTTTGTTATCCCTAATATCTCTAATTTCTTTTAGAGCTAGATGTTGAAAAGTTTCTATATATGAGCCCTTGTGATGTGTAGGATAAAAATTGCTCTTTATCTTGGGATTTACGTGTATATAGTTATTCTCATTATTAGGGTCACTTACTGTGATTTCATTACTAATGGGATTATTTGAATTAGGTTGATCCTTCAGAGTTCCCTTCATTTGTTCAATAAGGAAGTGTCTTTGTATTGTCAGTTTTCTGATATATTCGTTGAAGTCCAGATATAGCGTAAAAGGATCGATTTTAGATTTGGGGCAAAAGGACAACCCTCGTCCAAGCAATTTAATTTCATCTTGTGTTAGTTCAGTATTGGATAAATTGAAAACCCATTTTTTTCTGTGTCAGGAATACCTTCATTTGTAAGAGGATTACTATTGTTTTTTTCTTCATATTGATTATGTTTATATTTGGTAGCACTATTAATTAGTCTATTTTGGTTTTTTTCTTTTCTTTTCCTGAGATGGGGGAATTTTGATTGGATCTGTGATTTTCCCCCTCTACATCCTCTCCTTGTCTTTTTCTTTTTGTTTTTCGGCAGGTGACCATTTGAAAAAAATGTGTGATTTTACCAATATTACTATCTTTGGGGGTGACGTTCTTCTCTTTTTCCTGTGTATTTAACAAATCATCGTGTTCATTAATGACTAGTTCAACCTGTGAACCCTGTGAATTACTTTCTTTATTTAGTGCATCTTGTGCTGGGGATTTAAGAAGTGGTGAAACTGGTAGTTTGCAATAAAAAGTATCATCCAATTGATTCATGTGATTATCCGTGTGTGATGGTGAACAGTCATGTAGTGTGAATAATTCAAAGGAATTATTTGTATTTATTATCTGTGCTTCCTTATTTGTGCTATCCTCATAAAAATCTATCAATGGTGTATAATCATTGTTTTCCGTTGTTACTTCCTGATTTATCTGGTTATCCACATCATTTTTATTACTACTGTCAGTATTAGTGGGAGGACGCTTCTCTGTGTTCCTTTTGGTATTTATTTCTCTCTCATTCTTTTTTATCAGTTGCTGTTTTCCTCCATTTAATAGTGATTTTTTGTGTTTTTCATAGTTTTTTCTTTGTTCCTCTGTTTTTAGTATTCTGTTTATTTTGGGGCTTTCCTTTTCATTTTTGTTATCCTTTTTATTATTTTTATTATTATTCTTATTATTTTTATTATTGTTATTCTCCTTATTTTTATTTTGATTTTCCCTGTCATTAGGTTCAAATTCATCCTGTTTATCAATCAACTGGCTGTTATTATTTTTATTTTTATTTTTATTTCTATTTTTATTTTTATCTTTGATATTATTTCCATTATCATTTTTGTCAGGGACAGAATGATTGGCATCTATTGTGGTGGAGATATTAATTTCCATTTCCTCAGGGCTGGTCGCTATTATCTGGTGGTTTTCATTATTTTCATTTTTTTCATTTTTGTCATTTTTATCTCGCAAATATTTGCTGGTTTTCTTATTTATTATTTCTTCCTCAAATCTCGTGAGTCTAATCCTTAATTTTACATTGTTTTCTTTAAACTCATGACTCTCTATGAATTGGTTTATATTCGTGCATATTTTGCTCATGTCTAATATTGCCTGTTCAGCTAATATTAATCTCTTGTGTAACAATAATCGTAACATGCCTATGGAACATTCCAAAATATAATTATCCCACCTCTGAGTAAATTCCCCGTCATTAGGATAAGTAGATTTCTGAGGTATTTTTAGCCCTTTGGGGATTAATTTCTCATTTATGTACCTTTTGAGAAACATGGCATCGATGTGGTTAATTATTTCCACCTTACATCTATTTTCATATTCATGAAAAATAGAGATTAAATTTTTTCTCTCTTCATCATTCAATTTATTTTTCAATTTTGGAGAATTTAGGTTTTCCAAATTCATGTTCTCTCCCAAACCCTCCAATATTTTAAATTCTCTTTGTGCCTCCCTGTTATTAATATAAAAATCCATCTTATAATCCTTCCGTGCGATTAATTAGAGATTTATAAAACCAGAAATGAATTTTTACCAAAAATTAAGTTGAATTAATTATAGCTTAAATTGCTATGTACCATGAACTATAATGGAAAGGATTTCCTTAATGCCTGCAACCTTAGCACCTAATTAAGCTACCAATGATTACTAGAAGTGTGTTTGCACAGTTCCTCACATACCAATTCCCAATGGGTTAACTAAAACAATTCATTCAGTTACCTATGTACCTGACACTTTATGATGAGTGTTTGGTGTACGAACCGAACACTTCCCAATTGGTTTTTTCACAATTTAATTTTGAAACAGTTCATTCAGTTTAGTGTAAGCTGTGCGTTCTGTCAGCAATCTTTGATGTGTGGCAGAGACGCTTCACGAGCAGTTCTTTAGTGAGATTTTCTCCACAGTTCATTCAGTTCTAAATGGACGGGAAGCAGTAGGCAGCAATAGCGGTAACCGCACTTCCAATGACGAGCATGTAATATAAAGAAAACAGGGGTTTGCGCCAAACTGCTATATTTGTGAATGGGGATTGGTGATATGACCCCCGTGCTCACCTTGTTTAGTTGTGCCGACTGCACAACTAGTTTATGGGCTGAGTTGTGACCCCGTGGGATCTCCACACCGTCCGGGGCCTTGGAGAGACGAGTTTGTGTGATCCTCTGGTGCACAGACTGCTGATCCAAGTGATCCTCTGAGGGAGTGGTGATTGTTGTACGGCAGGTTCTGGAGGTCAAGCTGCTGGATATCACGCTTCCCAGCGGGAGGTTGAACGTGCAATTTAAACAATGTGATATTGTGTTAGCGCTACAGACACAGCCAGAAACACCGCTCTATGATTAATTACCTTGCGGATTTATTGTACCAATATCAAGTACCCGGTCTCCACAACGCGTTTCGGCGCTGATTGCGCCTTTCTCAAGTGATTGCCGGGATACAAAATTAAGAATGCTTAAATAGTATACTAGACACAGGAGGAGGGGACAAAATTAAGGGGGAGGGGATATTACACAAGTCTATAGTAATACAAGTAACGGATTCTAATCAGAATCAATTAATCATTCACTATTTCACAGATATTGCACTATATTTCTATATAAAAACCAGGTAATTATATTTATAATAATGAAAAATTAATATGCATGTACCAAAACCAGAGAATTATTTTATATTATATAAGATTAATTAAAATTACCAAAAATAATTCTATTTAAAAGAATTTTTCCTAGTCTAATTATCATAAGAATTTTTCTTTTTCATAAAATTATGAAAATTTGCATAAAAATAACATGAAAAAATGACATAAAAAATGACATAAAAAAATGTGCACATGAAATGTGCACATAAATTTGTACACATAAACATTATACATGGACATGCATGAAAAAATTACATAAAAAATGTTTTTCATAAAAAATTGCATATTTATGCAATTTTTTATGAAAAACATTTTTTATGTAATTTTTTCATGCATGTCCATGTATAATGTTTATGTGTACAAATTTATGTGCACATTTCATGTGCACATTTTTTTATGTCATTTTTTATGTCATTTTTTCATGTTATTTTTATGCAAATTTTCATAATTTTATGAAAAAGAAAAATTCTTATGATAATTAGACTAGGAAAAATTCTTTTAAATAGAATTATTTTTGGTAATTTTAATTAATCTTATATAATATAAAATAATTCTCTGGTTTTGGTACATGCATATTAATTTTTCATTATTATAAATATAATTACCTGGTTTTTATATAGAAATATAGTGCAATATCTGTGAAATAGTGAATGATTAATTGATTCTGATTAGAATCCGTTACTTGTATTACTATAGACTTGTGTAATATCCCCTCCCCCTTAATTTTGTCCCCTCCTCCTGTGTCTAGTATACTATTTAAGCATTCTTAATTTTGTATCCCGGCAATCACTTGAGAAAGGCGCAATCAGCGCCGAAACGCGTTGTGGAGACCGGGTACTTGATATTGGTACAATAAATCCGCAAGGTAATTAATCATAGAGCGGTGTTTCTGGCTGTGTCTGTAGCGCTAACACAATATCACATTGTTTAAATTGCACTTGTCCTGGTCTGGCCCTTTTAGCATGTAAAGCGCCATGGAATATAATGGCGCTATATAAATAAATAATAATAATAATAATATTTGTGGCATTTTGGACCATATGAAATAATTGAGGTATAGGCCAACTTCATAGGAACAACCTAGGCAAATTAATTACAATGTATTATGCCAAGGGGGGCCCAACCTCACTGGGGGGCCCAACCTCAAGGGGGGCCCCACCCTGCAGCTCACTCACTAGATATAGGGGCCCCACCCTGCAGCTCACTCACTAGATATAGGGCCCCACCCTGCAGCTCACTCACTAGATATAGGGGCCCCACCCTGCAGCTCACTCACTAGATATAGGGGCCCCAGCCTGCAGCTCACTCACTAGATATAGAGGGGCCCAACCCTGCAGTTCACTGAATAGATATAGGGGCCCCACCCTGCAGCTCACTCACTAGATATAGGGGCCCCACCCATGCAGCTCACTCACTAGATATAGGTTCCCCAGCCTGCAGCTCACTCACTAGATATAGAGGTGCTCCACTCTGAGGGTCACTCACTAGATATAGAGGTGCTCCACCCTGCAGCTCACTCACTAAATATAGGGGCCCCACCCTGCAGCTCACTCACTAGATATAGGGGCTCCACCCTGCAGCTTACTCACTAGATATAGAGATGCTCCACCCTGAGAGTCACTCACTATATATAGAGGGGCCCCACCCTGCAGCTCACTCACTAGACATAGGGGCCCCACCCTGCAGATCACTCATTAGATATAGGGGCCCCACCCTGCTGCTCACTCACTAGATATAGGGGCCTCAGACAGCAGCTCACTCACTGGATATAGTTGGCCCACCCTGTAGCTCAATCACTAGATATAGAGGGGCCCCACCCTGCAGCTCATTCACTAGATATCGGGGCCCCACCCTGCAGCTCACTCACTAGATATAGAGGTGCTCCACCCTGAGGATCACTCACTAGATATAGGGGCCCAACCCTGCAGCTCACTCAGTAAATATAGGGGCCCCACCCTGCCGTTCACTCAGTAGATATAGAGGGGCCCCACCCTGTAGCTCACTCACTAGATATAGAGGGGCCCCACTCTGCAGCTCACTCACTAGATATAGAGGTGCTCCACCCTGCAGCTCACTCACTAGATATAGGGGGCCCCACCCTGCAGCTCACTCACTAGATATAGGGACCCCACCCTGCAGCACACTCACTAGATATAGGGGCCCCGCCCTGCAGCTCACTCACTAGATATAGGGGCCCCACCCAACAGCTCACTCACTAGATATAGGGGGCCCCACCCTGCAGTTCATTCACTAGATATAGAGGGGCCCCACCCTGCAGCTCACTCATTAGATATAGAGGTGCTCCACCCTGCAGCTCACTCACTAGATATAGAGGTGCTCCACCCTGCAGATCACTCACTAGATATAGGGGCCCAACCCTGCAGCTCACTCACTAGATATAGAGGGGCCCCACCCTGCAGCTCACTCACTAGATATAGGGCCCCCACCCTGCAGCTCACTCACAAGATAGGGAGCTCCTGTTTCTTTGCACTATGTCGCTTTTTTCATCATCTGTCGTACTGTAGAAATTAGTGGAAAAGTGGGGATGTGTTCTAGAAGATATTAGGTATAAATGTCTGTGTGTTATTTTCTATAGAGACGAGTCCTGGCTGGAAGACGTGATAATGGTCTGCGCTGTATGAAGAAGAAAATGACTTCAGCTACAGACATCACTGGTGATCACTGTATTATCTGTACATGTCCACTATACACTATATACAGAGGTCCTGTGTGTAATGTCACTGGTGATCACTATATCATCTCTACACTTACACTATATACAGTGCTCCTGTGTATAATGTCACTGATGGTAATATTAGTATTGTGGTTTTTATTGTGTGACCAAACACTACAAGACTGATCAGTATGGGGTGGTAAATTAATATGTAGTCTGTTCATGATGTGGTGATATGTCTCCCTATGTGATGGAAGTAAGTGCCCTGTTACATGGGGCAATATCGCCGCCCATTCATGAGGCGACGTGGGGGCGTGGCCTATCGCCGGCGTCATTGCCCCTATGTCGCCACATGTAAAGGGGCGATGTCGCCGGTGCCAGCATGCCTGGTTTCACAGCAGTGCTGTGAAACCAGGTGACCATCATGGGGCGATGTGCACACATCGCCCCATGTAACCGGGCGCCGGCGACCTGTCAGGCGATGGGAGCCACAGACTCCCATTGTCCTGCATCGCCACCGGGGTTGTCAGACACCCCGGCGGCGCTGCCGCCCGACAGGTCGCCAGCGCGGGGCTGGAAGAGTCGCCCCATCTAAACGGGGGACGGCGACGCTGGCGGGGGCGGCGAGAGCGTCCGCCATTCGCTGCCAACATCCCCAGCCCCGTGGCAGCGTGGCAGTATTTCTCACTTGTATGTGGTATTATTGGTCTTGGTACAGTGGATTGTGGTCGGTAATTTGTTATTTATGAAATTAATGAGGAGAAGATTCTTTATTTCCAATAGAGATTAAATACTTGGAAGTTTAACCCTTCCCTGTCCTGTGACTATTAAATAGTGGCAAATATGCACTTTCAGAGGTTCTCCGGTGAAAACAAGTAATCATCTCTTCTAAGGCAATTGTGCACGTGTTCAGTATTTGGTAAGATTTTTACCTTAGAATTTGTAGCCAAAACCAGGAGTGGATAAAACAAATAAAGTAAAAGTGGGGCCCCTGTTTCTATAATACTTTTCCTCCCGGTTTTGGTTACAAATGCTGAGGTAAAATACTGACCAAATACTCAACATGTCCATGTGGCCTTTGGCTAAGTGATAAGCTTTTCTCCCCATTAGAGTGGAGCTGATGGACAGCTCAATCACTGATCTGCTCATTCCCTCGGTGGCTGTGATGGTACCTTTACACGCAGCTACAGGTAACAGGTTTTCCACAGGTAACTTACTGGCTGCAGTGAAATCCTGGAGACATGGTTCCATTTGTACACAGCAACAAGATAGAACCATGTCTCCATGATTTCACTGCAGCCAGTAAGTTACCTGTGGAAAACCTGTTACCTGTAGCTGCGTGTAAAGTGGCCATAAGTGCTGTGTTTGGCTTTTTCTGGAAGCCCCAATGATGATGAATGGAGCCACGGTCACATCATTACTGGCCGCTGCATTTTATAATGGGGATACAAGTGCCACATTCTTCTGACAGTTCAGTTTCCAATGGTCGGATTTCACCAATAAATAAGTGATTACCTACCGAACCTGTGGATCACTGATAACTTGTTTCTCCAAAGAAATCCTTTAATGCAAACCACAGCAATTGTACATCACAGTTATGGTGAGCGCACAGTGATGTGCTGGAGACGCCAATATAATGGGTGTAACGGGTAACAGATATATATAGCATATATATATATTGCATATAGCTGAAGGGTGGGCCCCTGGAGTCAATATCCCTGGTGGACCCAGGCACCCTAGTCCGACCCTGCTGGAGGTGCTGGCCTGCCCTGCTGCTAGTGTGATGTCAGAGCGTGTTTTCAATTATGCTGGGTCAATCAGTCATCACTGATAGATGCAAATAACTCTCCAAAGAAAATGCAGGCAGACTTAAGGCCTGCACACACAATATAGTTAACGATATCGTTGAAACGTCACGGATTTGTGATCGTTCAAATGATATCGGTATTGCGTTGTTGCGTGTAAACGAACGATGTAGGAAAGAAAAATTGTTGGATCGTTCATCCAAAAAATGAGATCCGGACCTCAACTCTATCGTTCATCATCCAATTAAGGATCTGTGAAGCACCACATTGTTCAGTGTGACACCTTTTTGAATGATACTTCCAAATTCAAAAAGGACTCGTGTGTCCCAACCCGCGCTGTTTGTATTAAGGCAATCAGACACTGATCATCATCACAAGATGATTCCTCCTATGCGTTTTGGAGCCAGTCCCGACTCCTTCCTCAGGGAGTAAGCCACATCACTATCCCTGAGGAAGAAATCAGGACCGGCTCCGAAACGCGTAGGAGAAATAAAAGGAGAATCTTGTGATGATGATCAGTGTCTGATTGCCTTAATGTAAGTAGCGCGGGTCGTTTTTGAATTTGGAAGCCACGTTGATCGTATGAGTGTGGAGCCTGCAGCAGCTATTGTTACCTGCCTTCAAGCTGGTTGTGTGATAAATGGATGGGGCAATGCTCAGAGGAGGATGGATGGATGGATGGATGGGGCAATGCTAAGAGGAGGATGGATGGATGGATGGGGCAATGCTAAGAGGAGGATGGATGGATGGGGCAATGCTAAGAGGAGGATGGATGGATGGGGCATTACTAAGAGGAGGATGGATGGAGCATTACTAAGAGGGGGATGGATGGATGGGGCAATACTAAGAGGAGGATGGATGGATGGATGTATGGATGGATGGGGCATTACTAAGAGGAGGATGGATGGATGGGGCATTACGAAGAGGAGGATGGATGGATGGGGCAATACTAAGAGGAGGATGGATGGATGGAGCAATACTAAAAGGAGGATGGATGGGGCAATACTAAGAGGAGGATGGATGGATGGGGCATTACTAAGAGGAGGATGGATGGGGCAATACTAAGAGGAGGCAGGATGAGGCATATTGCTATGTGATGGGGCAGGATGGGGAATATTATTATGTGATGGGGGCAGGATGGGGCATATTGTTATGTGATGGGGCAGGATGGGGAATATTATTATGTGATGGGGGCAGGATGGGGCATATTGTTATGGGATGGGGCAGGATAGGGTATATTGTTATGTGATGGGGCAGGATGGGACATATTATTATGTGATGGGGCAGGATGGGGCATATTGTTATGTGATGGGGCATATTGTTATGTGATGGGGCAGGATGGGGCATATTATTATGTGATGGGGCAGGATGGGGCATATTGTTATGTGATGGGGCAGGATGGGGCATATTGTTATGTGATGGGGTAGGATGGGGCATATTGTTATGTGATGGGGGCAGGATGGGGCATATTGTTATGTGATGGGGCAGGATGGGGCATATTGTTATGTGATGGGGGCAGGATGGGGCATATTGTTATGTGATGGGGGCAGCATGGGGCATATTATTATGTGATGGGGCAGGATGGGGCATATTGTTATGTGATGGGGGCAGGATGGGGCATATTGTTATGTGATGGGGGCAGGATGAGGCATATTGTTATATGATGGGGGCAAGATGGGGCTTATTGTTATGTGATGGGGCAGGATGGGGCATATTGTTATATGATGGGGGAAGGATGGGGCATATTGTTATGTGATGGGGCAGGATGAGGAATATTGTTATGTGATGGGGGCAGGATGGGGCATATTGTTATGTGAATGGGGGCAGGATGGGGCATATTATGTGATGGGGCATATTATTATGTGATGGGGCAGGATGGGGCATATTGTTATGTGATGGCGGCAGGATGGGGCATTTTGTTATGTAATGGGGGCAGGATGGGGCATATTGTTATGTGATGGGGCAGGATGGGGCATATTATTATGTGATGGGGCAGGATGGGGCATATTGTTAAGTGATGGGGCAGGATGGGGCATATTGTTATGTGATGGGGCAGGATGGGGCATATTGTTATGTGATGGGGCAGGATGGGTCATATTGTTATATGATGGGGGCAGGATGGGGCATATTATTACGTGATGGGGCAGGATGGGGCATATTGTTATGTGATGGGGCAGGATGGGGCATATTGTTATGTGATAGGGGCAGGATGGGGCATATTATTATGTGATGGGGCAGTATGGTGCATATTATTATGTGATGGGGCAGGATGGGGCATATTATTATGTGATGGGGCTGGATGGGGAATATTGTTATGTGATGGGGGCAGAATGCGGCATATTGTTATGTGATGGGGCAGGATGGGGCATATTGTTATGTGATGGGGACAGGATGGGGCATATTGTTATGTGATGGGGGCAGGATGGGGCATATTATGTGATGGGGCATATTATTATGTGATGGGGCAGGATGGGGCATATTGTTATGTGATGGCGGCAGGATGGGGCATTTTGTTATGTAATGGGGGCAGGATGGGGCATATTGTTATGTGATGGGGCAGGATGGGGCATATTATTATGTGATGGGGCAGGATAGGGCATATTGTTAAGTGATGGGGCAGGATGGGGCATATTGTTATGTGATGGGGCAGGATGGGGAATATTGTTATGTGATGGGGCAGGATGGGTCATATTATTATATGATGGGGGCAGGATGGGGCATATTATTACGTGATGGGGCAGGATGGGGCATATTGTTATGTGATGGGGCAGGATGGGGCATATTGTTATGTGATAGGGGCAGGATGGGGCATATTATTATGTGATGGGGCAGGATGGGGAATATTGTTATGTGATGGGGGCAGAATGCGGCATATTGTTATGTGATGGGGCAGGATGGGGCATATTGTTATGTGATGGGGCAGGATGGGTCATATTATTATGTGATGGGGGCAGGATGGGGCATATTATTATGTGATGGGGCATATTATTACGTGATGGGGCAGGATGGGGCATATTATTACGTGATGGGGCAGGATGGGGAATATTGTTATGTAATGAGGGCAGGATGGAGCAATACTAACAGGTGGCAGGGTGGGGCATATTATTAAGTAATGAGTACTGTGAGGCACCGCCGGCATGTGCCCCATGGCCGGGGCGCATCACATGCAGGATCAGGGTATGATCCTGTGCACACTGGCCGGTTTTACTGCGATGATGCTGTATGAACCAACTTAAGAATCCAGACAAGAGTGAAAAAAGAGCTGGGCTCAAATGCCGCACTGACCATAAAGATAAACACAGAGTAAATCACACACTCTGTTTATTTTGCCTACACGTGTTTCGTGGCTCATAGCCACTTCCTCAGGGCATCTGCTGTATGAACCAACTTGGAACACAAGGTTTAATGTGACTAGTGAATGGCTCATGAGATCGAGGAGGCCTGAGGAAAGGAATGTAATGAGTGATTGCTGACAGCCCAGGTGGGTGTGTTAGGTGGGTGTGTCCAGAGGAATAGCAGCCCAGCTGGATGAGTCAGTGTGGGTGTGGCAGGCACGATAAGAGCCGCCAGCTGAGTGTCTGAGGACTCATGCTGAGAGATTCATTCTGAGACCAGAACTCGTGCTGAGAGGTTCATTACCAGCCAGAGAGCCGAGCAGAGCCAGTCTGTGTGAGGGACTGGGAATGAAAGTCCAGACCACCATAAGGAACGATGGTGAAGAGAGCATGCTAGCTCTATACCGGTAGCCAGGACCGGGGTCATTACTGCACCTGGTGTGGGGAAGCCGTGGCTGACCTGGCGGATGCTGGACTGGCCGTGGGGTGAAACACGTCCAGGAAGGAGCCCATGGGGGAGGCTTGGCCAACCCGTTACCCAGGCAGCGAGACCCGGATCCGTGCCCGGTAAGACAGCAGTTCCCGTGAGATGGAGTGCTGTGTGTGATTAATGCCAGGCAGGCATAACCGCCATTGGGTCCGGCTAGGCAGTAGGTAAAGGACCCGTAGACGTATGTAAGGGCTTAGGTAACAGTGCCCTGAATGATTGACAATGGCCTATGTGTAACAGCCACGTATAATGTTGTGGGGGAGAGTGACCCAGCCAGTATGGATGATGCATTGGAGGCGATCCGTCCCTGTGGGACGAGAGGGAGGCTTGCCCTGCTGCTTGCAGAGGGTACCTGTCCCTCAACCATGGCCTCTAATGGCACAGGGGTAATAGGGCTCCTAGTAGGTAACGGATGAGTTTCCCGGGTACTAAGGTTTGCCAGTCCATGGATGTTGGTATGATGGGCTGTGAGCGTGTGGAAGGATGCGTGTGATCCATGGATGTTTGTATGATCACATACGGTATGTAAGGACCGGGTCAGGCAGGAATCCTGACTACGGGTTAATGGTATATCATCATGTTGGGCGACTAAAGCCGGGCGGCTGGTACCGCCATTGGGACCCACAGGGCCCGTTGAGGCGTATGTAACGAAGGTCAGAAGCAGGGGTTACAACGGGCTCCTAGAGTGGGGAAACTGTAGTTGAACCAGGTGGGCGCTGACCTGGACGTGGGGTGAAACACGTCCAGGAAGGAGCCCCTTGGCAAGGCATGGCGTACCCGGTACTCAGGTTGCTCAATCCCTGTTATGAACCCGGAGGGGTCATCGTTGTAATGTAACTTATGTAAAGTGTAAGTAGGCCGGAGGCCGCAGCTACCACGGGAGCAGTTGTTAGAGCTCCAATGGGGAGAGAGGTGGTTACAGGTCCCGGGTTCTTATAATGGTATATGTGCAATGTTATGTGTAAATGTATGGTGTATTTATGTATGGTGTTTATAATCAATGTGATATGTGTCAAACATGCTACCCGGGTTATGTTATTAATATGTGAAAAATAAACGGGTAGACATTGGTTAAATTATAAACACGTGTTTTGTCGTTATGCAAGCGGGTTCCCCGGGTGCTACCTCACAGTACATATTATTACGTGTTGGGGGCAGGATGGGACATATTATTACGTGATGGGGGCAGGATGGGACATATTATTACGTGATGGGGGAGAATGCGGCATATTGTTATGTGGTGGGGCTGATGGGGCATATTATTATGGGATGGGGCAGGATGAGGCATATTATTATGTGATGGGGCAGGATGGGGCATATTGTTATGTGATGGGGCAGGATGGGGCATATTATTATGTGATGGGGGCTAGTAGGGCATATTATTGTGTGATGGGGCAGGATGCTGCATATTATTATGTGGTGGGGGCAGGATGGGGCATATTATTATGTGATGGGGGATGATGGGGCAGATTATTACAAGATGGGGCAGAATGCGGCATATTGTTATGTGATGGGGGCAGGATGGGGCATATTATTATGTGATGGGGCAGAATGCGGCATATTGTTATGTGATGGGGCAGGATGGGGCATATTATTGTGTGATGGGGCAGGATGCTGCATATTATGTGGTGGGGGCAGGATGGGGCATATTATTATGTGATGGGGGATGATGTGGCAGATTATTACATGATGGGGCAGAATGCGGCATATTGTTATGTGGTGGGGACACGTTGGGGCATATTATGTGATGGGGGATGATGGGGCATATTATTATGTGATGGGGACAAGGATGGGGCAGATTACTATGTGATGGAGGCAAGAATAGGGCAATACTACCAGGGGGCTAGATGGGGCATATTACTATGTGATGGGGACAAGGGTGGTGCAATAATACCAGGGGACAAGGATGGGGCACATTATTGCTGGATGGGCATATTACTACATGGGGACAAGGATGAAGCACATTAGTGCAGGACGGGGTATATTACAGCAGCGGGACAAGGGTGGGGCATATTGGTGCAGCATAGGGCATATTACTGCATAGGGCCAAGGATGAGGCAAATTAGTGCAGGATGGGGCATATTACTGCAAAGGAATAAGGGTGGGGCATATTAATGGCAAGTGGACAAAGATTAGACACATTACTGCAGGATAAGGCATATTACTTTAAGGGGACACGGATGGGGCATATTACTGCAAGGGGAGAAGGATAGGGCATTACTGCAGGATGGGGCATATTACTGCAAGGGGACAAGAATGTGGCATATTACTGCAGGATGGGGCATATTGCTGCAAGGGGACAAGGATAGGGCATTACATCAGGATGGGGCTTTACTACATGATGGGGGCAGGACATTACCACAAGGGGACTAGGATGGGACATTACTGAAGGGGACAAGGATGGGGCATACTACAAGGGGATAAGGATGAAGACATTACTACAAAAAGAGGGTCAGGATGGAGCACAACTGCAAGGAGAGGGTCAGGATGGGGCCATAAATATATGGAGATGGTCAGGATGGATCTTACAGCTAGGAGAGGATCAGAATGAAGCACATAGCTAGAAGGAGAGGATCAGAATGGAGAACATACAAGGAGAAGGTGAGGATGGAGCACATAACTACAAGGAGAGGGTCAGGATGCAGCACATTACTAGAAGTAGAGGATCAGGATGGAGCACATAGCTACAAGGAGAGGGTCAGGATGGAGCACCTAACTGCAAGCAGAGAGGGTCAGGATGGAGCACCTAACTGCAAGCAGAGGGTCAGGATGGAGCACATCGCTACAAGGAGAGGGTCAGGATAGAGCACATTACTATATGTAGAGGGTCAGGATGGAGCACATAGCTACAAGGAGAGGGTCAGGATGGAGCACATTATTATAAGTAGAGGGTCAGGATGGAGCACATAGCTAGAAGGGGAAGGTCAGGATGGGACACATTACTACAAGGAAAGATTCATGATGGAGATATTACTACAAGATGAGGACCAGGATTTCATTATGAAATCTGCTTGCATTCTAAGATAAAATCTATCTCCTATACGTCTAATATTCTGCATTTTTTTTCCACACAGATCAATCCACCTGCTGTTTCTAGAAATGGCAGTGGCAGCAGCTCAGCTTCAATGTGCAGTACACATGAGCTGTCTGACCACTGCTGGAGACTGCAAAGGTAAGTTTAAAATCAATTAATTGTTAAATTCATTGAATTGATAATCAGTGTTTCAGGACTACAACCACTGTACAGGGAAGAGAGTTAGCATCTGCTGGCTCTCCCCCCTGTGCAGCGCTTATGATTACCACTGCTGTAATTTAGATTACATTACCGTATTGGCACTTCGCCATAAATAGTTTGGTTTTGGGTTGCGGTTCGGGCACTCGGCCTCTGAAAGGTTCGCCATCACTGACCTATATCCTAGCGTGTGAAGCAGCCTTTACTCTGATTTAATTCAACAAGGACTGGATTTTTCCACAATTTGTAATCGAATGCCTACAAATGACAGCAGCCCAACATAAATTCAACAAAAATGTTAATTTTTTAAAATGATCTTAACTAGAGATGATTACCTCTGTTAGCATTCTGAAATTACTACTGACATACGCAGCACCCCACTCGGTGGTTGGAACGCGTAGAAGCAAAACCGTGTATGCGAAAACCACTGGCACTTCCCCTGTGTTACCTGCTTCCCAATATGTTGTCCAGGAAGCAGGCCCTGATGACATCTGCACATGACCTGCAGTTGCACATACACAACAAACATTTAGCATTGGCAGTGGACGTATGTCATATATACTTCGGGTGTTAATCAAAATGTGACTCTCAAAATGAATGCGGGCACAAGGACCAGTGCTTTTTAAAGGACTTTAGCAAATGAAACTGCACTATTATACAGTACACAATGCGTGCTGAAAATGTAGATCTAAAAGATTTATTACACTTATTGGTCTAACTAGCTGTGAGCCCGATTCTAAAGAATCGGGAGTCTAGAAACTGGAGAGAGAGAGAGAGAGAGAGAGAGAGGAGAGAGGAGAGAGAGAGGGAGAGAGAGAGGGGAGAGAGAGAGGGAGAGGGAGAGAGGAGAGGAGAGAGGGAGGAGAGAAGGGAGAGAGAGGAGGAGAGGGAGAGAGAGAGGGAGAGAGAGAGAGAGGGAGAGAGAGAGGAGGAGAGGAGAAGAGGGAGAGGAGAGGGAGAGGGAGGAGAGGGAGAGGAGAGAGAGGAGAGGGAGAGGAGAGAGAGGGAAGAGAGAGAAGAGAGAGAGAGACCACCCACCATTCCTAGGAGTAAGCTGTATGTGACATGGGCTCCTAAAATCTAAGCAATTTATACCTTGTAATGGGCAACCTGTAAGGCAGAACTTGGAATATACCGGCTCCATGGAAGGCAAAAGCGAGCAGGACTAAGATCCAGCCAAGAAAGAAAAATAAAAACCAGGATAAAAGAGGAATTCAGATGATAAGGAAGATCTCCCCCACAGCACAGGCTTCAAGCAACAGAGACTACCAAAGCTGACCAACCCCAGAGCTGAACAGCAAGAGGTAAGGCTGCCTTCAGACTTGCAGATGCATCTGCAGCGTTTTGCAGATGCATCTGCAAGCATCAGCATGCAGACCGCGGCCCCTATGTTTATAATGGTGCGCACCGCGGTCTGCAGATGCTTGCAGACCGCCGCGCGCACACCATTCACTCCTATATGTGATCTGTGCGCAGGCGGATGCCTGCGTACAGATCACACACTCCCACCCGCACCATGGACGCGAGATGTCGCGTCCCTGGTGCGGACGAGAGTGTGTGATCTGTACGCAGGCATCCGCCTGCGCACAGATCACATATAGGAGTGAATGGGTGCGCGCGGCGGTCTGCAAGCATCTGCAGGCCGCGGTGCGCACCATTATAAACATAGGGGCCGCGGTCTGCATGCTGATGCTTGCAGATGCATCTGCAAAACGCTGCAGATGCATCTGCAAGTCTGAAGCCAGCCTAAGACCATCCCTCTGCATCTCCAACCCCTATAGAACAAACCCTATAGAATCTCTCCAGAGAATAAGAACAATATAAAATAAGCAATATGGAAATGAATAACATTTTGGAGAATGAGAATTCCAGCATTATAACTTATCCCCCTGTAGAAATCAGCACTGCAGAGACAGCAGATGGCAGCAGTTCACAGATCAGGAAGATAAGGTATCCTAGCAACATCAGCAACATTAAAGCCAAAAGGGCAATAAAAGAATCATATATCACAGAGGAACCAGAAACTCTATTTGCAGATTTTAGGCTGGCTTCACGTTAGCGTTTGTGTCTGCATGCTGATGGCATGCAGACACAAACGCTGTCAGAAGCAGTGTCCTTATGATGTGTCCGCAGCGGATAATGTCCGCCTGCGGACACATCACTATGGAGCCCGGCAGCCAATCGGCGCTGGCCGGGGGCGGAGATCAGCGCCGGAGGTCTCCGCCCCCCGGCCGCCGGTAAGCATCGGGACATGTCGGCGGGGAGAACAGCTG
Organism: Allobates femoralis; assembly: GCA_033576535.1. Taxonomy (NCBI): domain Eukaryota; kingdom Metazoa; phylum Chordata; class Amphibia; order Anura; family Aromobatidae; genus Allobates; species Allobates femoralis. The sequence goes on along the minus strand of JARQOC010000010.1, from coordinate 146,808,046 downwards.
ATCTGACAGCTGTTTGAATCTTCCCGCGCCGACACTGTGAGGAGATGTCGGCGCGGGAAGATTCAAACAGCTGTCACATCAGCTGTTTCTCCCCGCCGACATCGCTAGGAGATTACAGGCGGCGGGAGAAGGAGGACAGCAGAGGGTCAGCTGATCTCCCGGTGGCCGTCGGTGAGCTCCTGTGACATCACCGGCGGCGACCGGGAGATTTTTCAATAGGTCCGCAGCGTTTCTCCCGCGCTGTCAAGCGCTGAACACTGCGGACCCATTGACGGCAATGCATTTTTTGTACGCTTGGGGACGCTTGCTGATCTTCCAAGATCCCCAAACGCACAAAAAAATGCTGCAAGCTGCGTCCCGGGTGCGGATGCTGGACACCGGAAGGAGCAGATATCGTCCGCATCCGCACCCGAACGCAGCAAACGCAGGCACTATGCGTTCCTATGTTAAACATAGGAACCGCAGTGCGCATGCGTTTGAATGCTTATGGGAACGCAGCATACGCTGCGTTCCCATACGCAAATGTGAAGGCAGCCTTACTGAGAAAGAAAACAGAAAGACAAATGACATCTATAATACTGATCAGCCGAATGCCTGGCACACAGCCATGTGCAAATACTATAAAAACATTCTAAAAGGTGGCATCAGCAAGGGTCGACAAATCAGAGTAATAAACCCACAAGATGAGGATGTCTCACTCACAGTTAACCTATATCACTCAGGCACAATAGTCATACAGGGCAATGAGGAGAACCTTCAGGAATTTGAAGCAAATTTCCCTCATATTAAAGTCAAGGCCCAAACATATAAAGTAGCAAAGCCAGCACGTAGGAAGAGTAATGGGCCCACACGTACTACAAAGAGGACCACCAGGGACCACCCTGCAGCCCAAAGCCCTGATAATGCACTCCCCTCACTGGAGACCCTTAGAGAATGCCTGTCTCAGCTGGAGAGGGACTTCACACTGCTTAAAGAACAGATCCAAAGGCAGACAAACGACCCCACAGCTACAGAGGTAACCAGACTGAAGAGTGAACTGAACTCAGTCGTGCAGGGAATCAAACACGAAATATATGATTTAAAACAAGAAAATGCTAGATTGAAAGAACAAATAGCAAACCTAAAGAGCCAGACACCACCCTTAACACAGGAGAGGGACCCAGGGAAGGAGATAGGTGAAGACCCAATGAGAGCCAACAGCCACATCACCACTAACTCAAACAACTGCATAAACACTGAGAGCAAGTCAGAAAATAAGCAAGAAACACAGGATGAGCCAGAGCCAAGCATTAAACAACCCCCAAGTCAAAAGCAACAGCAACAGCAGAACACAACAACACAACAGAGCAACAAGCAGAACACAAACAGAAGCTCTCACCAGAGCAGCCAACAACCACGTCCTGATCTAGTCCTGATTATAGACTCTAATGGAAGATACCTCAACACAAGACGACTCTTCCCTGGAAAAAGGGTTTCTAAAATCCACTGTCCAACCATAGAACAAGCAACCGCAGTTATTAACGACCCATATTTCACCAACCCAAACCACATCATCATACATACAGGCACCAACAATCTCGAGGACCAACACCAGCAGGTAGCAGGACAACTATACCAGCTAGCAAAGACCACACAACAAAATTTCCCCGGCAGTAAAGTTATCCTCTCGTCGCTGCTACCAAGAAAACATTCACTCAAATACATCACCCAAGACGTCAACAGAGAGCTGGCAGCCAAGATCACCACGACTCTAAACATCACCCTGGCACAACATCCCGCCATTAACACCCACCAACTGTATGATGACAAGCATCTCAACAACCAAGGAGTCAGCGTTTTTGCCAAAGAACTAAAAGACATAGTATTCAACAGAGTCCCCAGACCAAGAAACCATGCAAACCAAAAACCGGTAGAAAGATCACCAACAACTGACAGACCTAAAATGGAATACGCTCAACAAACTGAAAACTGCAACAAATATGTAAAACAAGCCCATGAGAGACACAAACCGTGGAACACACCACCTGCCCCGCACAGAGTGAAGCAGAGCAGAGACCTGGCAGAAATAAAGAACATGCTCAGCTGTGTGCGCAAGGCACTCATGCGACTGGACCAATCACCTACAACAAGGTCACCAGTCAGAAATCCAAGATGCCCTATGCAGGGAAGCCCATTACAAGGTACACAGCTACACCATGTCAACCCTCATCATTAGTAGCTGGAACATCCAGGGCCTGAACGCTTCTGCCTTTGGATGTAAGACAAACGACCCAGACTTTAATCAGAGACTGAAAAACATTGATATACAGATCCTCCTGGAAACATGGATTAAGGCAAATAATGAATCCTATGTCCCCACCGGATACAGGGAGTTCTCTGTCTCCGCCCTGAAAAACAAAAACATCAAACAGGGCCGGAGTTCAGGAGGAATATTAGTCTGGTACAAAGAGGAGCTCCATGAACATATCAGAGCCGTGAAGAGAGGAGACAGTCACATCTGGATAAGGATAAGCCGCTCCATCCTCACCTTCCAGGCTGACATCTACCTGTGTGCAGCGTACGTAGCTCCTCCTGAGTCTCCATACTTCAACCCAGACAGCTTTGAGACCCTAAAAACTGAAGCTGCCCACTTCCAGACTCTGGGCACTGTTCTCATCTATGGAGATCTCAATGCAAGGACTGGAAGGGAAAGAGACTACTTGACCACTGATGGAAACATCAATATATTTGGAGCAGATACCGACTGTGACAGCCCAGTGCACACCGACAGGAACAGCTATGACTGTACAGTCAATAAAAGCGGCAGAACACTGCTGAACCTATGCCGAAGCCTGGGACTTCGTATCCTCAATGGCCGCACCAAGGGAGACTCATTGGGAAGACATACCCTAAACTCCCATGTGGGCAGCAGTGTGATAGACTATGCCATCACAGATATGGACCCTACAAATATTGGTGCCCTTATAGTCACTCCACAACACACCTGTCAGACCACAACCAACTGCTTCTATACATCAAATCCACAAACAAATCATCCTCACAAACCGCGCAAAAGACTGGTCTCTTTAACTTACCGCCATCCTTCAAATGGTCCAAGATGTCGGCCCCAAAATATAAAGATGCCATCAATAGACCAGAGATCAAGGAGAAGCTCCAACACTTCCATACTAATGTGTATGAGCCTAACCCAGAAGGAGCAGAACTGGCGGTAAGGGACCTCAACAACATTCTCTATGCCATGGCGGAAATGTCCGACCTGAAAAAAAGCATCAACAAGAGGCCGAGTAAACCAAATCCCAACAACTGGTTTGATAAAGAATGTAAGATCATACGGAAGGCCCTAAGAGTGGCCTCAAATGAAAAACACAGAGACCCAAACAACCCCACTGTGAGAGAAGCCTACCACACCATACAACGAAGTTACAAAGCCATCCTCAGAAAGAAAAAGCAAAACCACATCTCCACCAAACTCCTCCAACTCCAAGACGCCCTGGAAGACAACAAATTCTGGGAACTGTGGAATCAACTTGGTTCTAACCAGAAAAGCAACAGCCTCCACATCCAGAGCGGCCACATCTTGCTCCAGTACTTCAAGGACCTTTACAAAGACATCCCAAGTGAAGACCTGAACCCGGCACAAAAAGAGCTTGTGAGAAAACTGAAAGATATGGAGGAAAAGATCAAAGACTTCCAAAATCCTCTGGATGCACCAATCACACTGCCAGAAATAGCAGAAAGGATCACACAAATAAGAGGTAAAAAAGCCAGCGGTCCAGACGGGATCCTCCCAGAAATGCTAAAATACAGCCCGCCAGACATCCTGGCAGCGATAACAAAACTATTTAATATCGTACTGCAGGCTGGCTACTTCCCCAAAATCTGGAACCAAGGCCTCATAACCCCAATACACAAAAACGGGGACAAGTACGACCCAGCAAATTACCGGGGGATATGTGTCAGCAGCAACCTGGGCAAACTCTTCAACAGCATCCTGAACAAGAGAATCCTCACCTTCCTCACCGAGCACAACGTCCTCAGCAAGAGCCAAGCAGGGTTCATGCCGAACCACCGCACCACTGACCACATCTATACTCTGCACAGCCTCATCAAGAGCCATGTCCACAATACAAAGAATGGGAAGATATACGCTTGTTTCGTGGACTTCAAAAAGGCCTTTGACTCAGTGTGGCACCCAGGATTATTCCTAAAACTGCTGGGGAGCGGAATAGGAGGCAAAACATATGATGTCATCCGAAGCTCCTACACTGAGAACAGCTGCAGCGTGAAGGTCAATGGAAGGAGGACAGCCTATTTCCAACAAAGCCGAGGAGTGAGACAGGGTTGCAGCCTAAGTCCAACGCTCTTTAACATTTACATCAATGAGCTGGCGGTGGCCCTGGAGTCCTCCTCAGCACCAGGACTCACTCTCCATGACACCCAGGTGAAATTTCTGCTGTATGCCGATGACCTCGTGCTGCTATCCCCAACCGCAAAAGGCCTCCAAGATCATCTGAAAATCCTAGAGACCTTCAGCAGCACATGGGCAATGCCAATCAACCAGAAGAAAACTAATACCATGGTGTTCCAGAAAAGAAAGCAGAAACCTGCTGGACATACTCCCTTCACAATAGACAACTGTCCACTTACAGAAACCAACAGGTACACCTACCTGGGCCTAGAACTCAGCCAATCAGGGAGCTTCAAGCAAGCCATAGAGTTACTGAAAGACAAGGCTTCCAAAGCCTTCTATGCCATAAGAAGACGTCTGTATCATCTCAAGGCACCAGTAACAGT
>JARQOC010000010.1:146016891-146125652 GCA_033576535.1 Allobates femoralis | reverse complement strand
GAGGGTGAGATTAATTTGAGTCATTCGGTCAATTTGAGCTAAAAAAAAAAATGGATTTTGATTAGTATTCGAGTCGATTGTGATGGAAAAAATAATTCGAGTCGATTTGAGTCAATTGAGTGATTCATAAATAAAATGGATTCATTCAAATCGATTCAGTTGTTTGAGTCATGAGATGAGATTCATTGAGTCAATTCGAGTCGATTGAGTCTTGAGAAAAAGATGAGATTCGAGCGTTTTTTAGTCAAATTGAGTGTTTTTAGAAATAAATAAAATTTATTTGAGTCAATTCGAGGATTGGTCATGAGATGAAATTCATTGAACGATTGAGGCAATTCGAGTCAATTTAGAAATAAAATGAATGATTCAATCATTCGAGCGATTTGAGGGGTAGATGAGATTCGATTCGATCGATTTGAGTCAATTCGATCGATTCCCTAAAAAAAATGAGATTTCATTCCGGGCGATTTAAATTATTCGATCGATGAGTGAGATTCAAACGAGTCAATTGATCGTTGAAATAATGAGTCAAATTTAACATTTGAATTTGGGATGAGATGAATTTGAGTCGATTGGGTCAATTTGAGTCGATTAGTAATAAAAGAGATTTTTATTAAATCGATTCGAGTTGATTCGATCGATGAGATGAGATTAATCGATCAATTGGTTGATCGAGTCGATATCGATTGATCGATTCAAGTAATAAAATGAGATTCGATTCGAGTCAATTCGAGTCGATTCGGTCGATGAGATGAGATTCGATTCGATCGATTTGAGTCAATTCGAGTCGATTCGAGTAAATAAAATGAGATTCATTGAGTCAATTCGGTCGATTCGAGTCGGTGAGATGAGATTCGATTCGAATCGATTTGAGTCAATTCGAGTCGATTCGAGTAAATAAAATGAGATTCCATTAAATCGATTCGAGTTGATTCGATTCGATGAGATGAGATTCGATTCGAGTCAATTCGATTCGATTAGTAAAAAAATGAGATTCCATTCAAATCGATTGAGTTGATTTATCGAGTAATTGATGAGATTAATTTGAGTCGTTCGAGTCAAATTTGAGTTGATTAGTATAAATGAGATTCATTGCGAAAATTGAGTATTCGAGTCGAGGATTTTGATGGATTCGATTAAATTTGAGCGTTGAGGCATAATGGAAAAGATTCGAATTTCGGGGGGTTTGGTCAATTTGAGTCATTGAGTAAAAAAATAAGATTCCCTTTTAAATCGATTCGGTTGATTTGAATTCGATAAAGTGAAGAATTTTCCCATTTTCGATCTTCGATTTTTTTTAAGTAAAAAATGAGATTGATTTAGGATTTTTGAGTGTTCGAGTTGAGAATGAGATCATTAGTCAATTTTGAAAAGGGTTCAGTATTTTAAAAGAGATTCGATTTGGGGAAAAAAATTTTGGGTTTTGGTAAATTTGAGTCGATTAGTAAAAAAAAAAGATTCATTCGGGCGATTTTGAGTGATTCAGTCATGAGATGAGATTAAATTTTGAATCGATTGAGTTTTAAAAAAATTGTTGGGGATTGAGTAAAAAAATGAGTTCATTCAATGTTGAGTAATTCAGTCTTTAGTTTTAGATTCAAAATTTTCGATTGGTTATTGGGTTGATTTAAGAAAAAAATTGGTTTAAAATTATTTTATTGAGTCGATTAATCGATTAAAATTTGATTGATTTAGTATAAATGAGAGGGGGAGATTCAGTCGATTGATTTAATTTGAGTGTTAGTAAAAAAAAAAGATTATATTTGAGTTTTTTGAGTCGATGAGATGAGATTAATGGTAATTGAGTCGATTCGGTCAAAATTGAGATTGATTAATTTGTCGATTGAGGGAAAATTTTTAAAAAAAATCATTTTAAAAAATAAAATGAGATTTTTTTTGAATCATTGAGTAAAAAAATGGATTCATTCAGTGATTCGAGTGATTCATCTTTAAGAGATTGTTCCAAAAGATTGATTTAAGGAGTCATTTGATGATTAATTGGTTGTTTATCATTTTGGTGAGATTTTATTCGAGTCGATTCGAGTCGGTTTGGGTCAATTCAAGTCGAGATGAGATTTTATTCGAGTCTATTTGAGTCGATGAGATGAGATTAGATTCGAGTCAATTCGAGTCGATTCGAGTCGATGAAATGAGATTCGATTTAAGTCGATTCGATTTAATTCGAGTCGATTCGAGTTGATTAAATTCGATTCAATTCGAGTTGATTCGAGTCGATGAGCTAATGGGGATGCCCAGGGACTACAGCTATCTCATATAACCCCTGAGTCCTTCATATCCTGTAAAATTTCCTTGGCTTTCTGATATTGTGCAGGTGAAATAGGTCTGTACCACTCTTTGATTGGTGGATGTGTACCTGTGGGGATATTGCACCCTTTTTATCCTACCAAAGTCAAGTGAATGCTTACTAAAGACTTGTTCAAACTCTTTGACTACCCGGTACACACCTTGCTTTTCATACACAGGAGTGGTGTCAGTTCCGACATGGAGCTGCTGGCACCAGTCCTCCAGTGGCCCCGTTGTATTATCAGGTTTTGACCCTTTGGTATGGGGTATGGGTCCCACTGCTTGGATCTCGTTATTGGTTACTGTGTACAATTTAGCAACGGTCACATACCTGGGTAACTTAACCTCTTCACTGCCACAATTTAAGATGCGAACAGGTACTCTTCCATTGTGTACATCAACCACCTCCATGGCTGTCAAGAGTGTAGGTCTGTGCTCTATGCTGACGGGCTCCACTAATGCCTGATAGTCCTGCCCTCTCAGACCTATAGCTGCTCAACACCTAATCATCATTTCACTCATTGGGGAATCACAATAGGTATCGGGTCTGTCACCTGTGCAGTAACAATTTCACCACCTGTGATTGTTACCTGTTGTGCAGGAGGGCTCTTACTTCACGCCGGAGGACCTTCCTCTGACCAGGTCTAGCAGTGTCTGCAATCTGTTGAAGCAAAGACAAAACGTCTCCCATGCAATTGCTAACAACATTTGTACCAAGTATTATATATGGGTCATTTGCATTACTTGCTTCTGCTACTAATATAACCCCTTGGTTTTGCAATTCCACCCTCCCCACCTTTATTGGTACTTGTCTAACCCCCATTACAGTGATCGGTTCACCATTAGATGCGTTGAGAGTGAAGTCTATGGCAGACTGTTTCAGTTCTGCATCAGGCCAGTACTGTCACATCGCCATTGGACTCGGTGGCTGGTGTTCCTGCCTCGGCCGCTGGGAGGAGCCGGATTCCTTCGGCTGATAGGAGGGCCTTGTCCTCATATGGACCTGCTCCTGCGACATTTGCCTCTGTCACTGAGCGCCGCCGTGTTTCTCCTTTGGGTGGTGTTGGTCGCAGAGGAGTGGGCCCTGCAGAGGTGTCTGTTAGGCGCAGCCTTCGTTGCCCTCTCAGTTTTGACTCGGACTTCTGACTTCGTTTTTCGGGTCTTGATTTTTCCCCTGGCGACCTTCCTGCTCTGTTGCTCATAATAGGCAGCTACCCCCTGGGCTCTGCTGTAATTCCAGATCCCTGTATAGGGGTTAAGGGTCTCGGGGTTTCTCGCGGTGTTGCCTTACCAGCAACTCAGCCTCACAGCGGATGGTCGTCACATTATATCTGGCCTTACCATTTTTTATATATATAGATACTATATATAAAAGCATTCCCTTACCTTTTTTTTTTTTCTCCTTTTCCCAATGGTTTTCCCTGTTTTTTTTTTCTTTTCTCTGAACTGTGTCTGCTGCTGATTGCTTTCACAATGCACCTGTGTCCAGCTTCTCAGTCCTGTGGAGGAACACTCCCATCATCTTATACCAACATGCTGTACAAGCCACAAGCTGGAGTCCTCTGCATGAACACTGGAGATCAGAAGGCCTCGTTCCCTGGATATCAGCACCTGGGTGGCTCTGGCTCTGCCTGCCCAGGTGCCAAGGTATTGCCCGCGGATGCGGTCAGTCTTGTTACCTATTTCTTTGACTTACCTTAAGAAATCTGTGTGTTTAGAGGCTTATGTAGACAGTGGCTCAGAGGGGAATTTCATAGATCTCCAGGTAGCAAGGAATCTAGGTGTACCACTACTAAGGCTTAATGCCCCCATTAGAACCACAGCAGTTAATGGCACTCCCCTGATCCAGGGTGGAGTGGAATTTGTCACTGAGGAAGTGTCAATGCTGGTGGGGTCATTACATGCTGAAAATGTGTCATTTTTTGCTATCAATAATTTATCATCTGCAGTAATCCTGGGCATGCCATGGTTACGTAAACATAACCCTGTCATAGACTGGCACTTGGGTGACATCGTGCGCTGGAGCCCAAAGTGTCAGGATAACTGTATCTCGCTATCTGTAAACCAAGTGAAGGTCAAGCCTCCTCCCTTTGTACCATATGCTTTTAGAAATTTTGAGGATGTATTTTCTATTCAGGAATCAGAGAAATTACCCCCTCACAGAGAGTATGATTGCACCATAGATTTGATACCTGATTCTCGTCTCCCAAAGGGGAGAATATTATATCTCTTTGGTTCAGAACTTCAGGTCATGAAAGAGTACATAGCAGACAGAATGCGAAAAGGGTATATTAGACCGTCCACCTCACCAGTAGGGGCTGGTTTCTTTTTTGTGGGAAAGAAAGATGGCGGCCTCAGACCTTCCATTGATTACTGCGAATTAAACGCGATCACTGTGAAAAAACAGTATCCTCTTCCACTCATCCCTGATCTTTACAATCAGCTGTTGGGAGCCAAGTATTTCACCAAACTGGACCTCAGGGGAGCATATAACCTTGTCCGTATAAAAGAAGGCGATGAGTGGAAGACCGCGTTTAACACACCTCTCGGCCATTTTGAGTATCTCGTAATGCCATTCGGGTTAAGTAATGCGCCTGCAGTTTTTCAGAATTTTGTCAACGATATTTTCAGAGATATCAGTGGTGTATATGTGGTTGTTTATTTGGACGACATTCTGTTTTTTTTCTCCTGGTCTTTGGTCGCACGTCCGACATGTCCGTACTGTACTCCAAAGACTCAGAGAGCATTCTTTATTCACCAAATTAGAGAAATGTGTCTTCATGGAGGAGGAGATAAATTTTTGGTGGTATATTATATCGGCTAAAGGTTTTCGCATGGATCCTTAAAAAATTAAACCCATTAAGGAATGGGTACATCCCAAGTCTCTAAAGGCACTGCAGCGATTCTTGGATTTCGCTAACTATTATCGTAAATTTCTTAAAGGGTTTTCAGAGATAGCCAAACCACTCACTGATTTGACACGTAAAGGGGCGGATGTGGTTAACTGGAAGCCTGAAGCAATTCATGCATTTTCTAAGTTAAAAGAATGTTTTTCCTCTGACCCAATATTGGTGCAGCCTGATTTGGACCGCCCCTTCATTGTAGAGGTAGATGCCTCTGAAGTTGGAGTGGGAGCAGTGCTATCACAACGCACTGCATCTCTCACTCAACTCCGTCCGTGTGCCTTCTTTTCCCGAAAATGTTCATCTACAGAGATGAATTATGATATAGGTAATCGGGAATTGTTGGCAATCAAATGGACCTTCGAGGAATGGCGCCACTTCCTCGAAGGCGCCAAACATAGGATTACCGTAATTACTGATCACAAAAACCTAACCTATTTGGAGTCAGCGAAAAGACTGAATCCTAGACAGGCTAGGTGGGCTTTGTTCTTCTCTAGATTTGAGTTCATTATCACTTTCCGACCGGGTACTAAAAACGTAAGGGCTGATGCCCTGTCTCGAAGTTTTTGCCCCTTATAGGTCGAGGACGTGGAACCGACTCCCATTTTAGCCAAGGGAATTGTTGTTTCGGCTGTGTCTTTGGATCTTCTGGAAGAGATTCGTGGATCTTCAGAACAGGCCCCTGACACTACTCCTGCCCAAAAACTATTTGTCCCTGCCAAATTCCGCCTCCAAGTCCTAAAGGGATCACATGATTCCGCCCTTGCAGGGCATCCTGGTATCAATAACACCATCAGACTTGTAACCAGGAATTTGTGGTGGCCAACCATAGTAAAGGACTGTAAGGACTATGTACTGGCTTGTGAAACCTGTGCTCGCACTAAGTCTCCCCGCAACCGCCCTGCCGGGTTGCTCCAGTCCTTGCCAACCCCTGAGAGTCCTTGGACTCATATCTCCATGGATTTTATTACTGACCTACCACTCTCGGAAGGGAATACTTGTATCTGGGTAGTGGTAGACAGATTCAGCAAGCAGTGTCATTTTGTTCCACTGCCCGGGTTACCTAATTCCGAGACTCTGAGCAAGTTATTTATTAATCATGTTGTGCGATTGCATGGTGTTCCTGTGAATATTGTTTCTGACAGGGGCACCCAGTTCGTTTCTAAATTTTGGAGGGCATTCTGTAAACGGATTGGAATCGACTATTCCTTTTCTTCTGCCTATCACCCTGAAACAAATGGTCAAACCGAGCGCACTAATCAAGCTCTCGAGCAGTATCTACGTTGTTATGTCTCTGAGCATCAATCCGATTGGGTGGAACACCTGCCACTAGCAGAATTTGCCATGAATAACCAGTACCAGGAGTCCATCAAGACCACCCCTTTCTACTGTAATCATGGGCTGCACCCGCGCTTTGGTTCATTTTCTTCTAGGCTTTCCGACGTCCCTGGGGTTGAAAGGTCCATAGATCAGTTAAAGGAGATGATGGGAGTACAGGTGTGACACGGTCCGCGCTGCTCCAATGTAAAAACTCACCAAAAGAGTCACAAAGTCATCAGTAGGTTTTATCTTTTTAATCCCCCTTCCTCCTATGCATTTCGGCGCCCCACCTGGCACCTTCCTCAGGGATATTACAATAGACAGTACATTGGGGGTTTTTATAGCCCCAGAGCTCTACAAAAAAGGGTGTTGTCTGTTTGCTTAGATGACCAGGAGAACTGGGTCTCAGCCTCAGGCTCACTTTAAATAAATAATAAATTTAATAATAAAAAAATAATAAAAAAATAATTAAAAAATAATAAAAAAATAAATAAAAAATAATAAATAATTCAAAAAAAATAATAATAAAAAAATTAAATATATGCTAATAATATCAGCCCTTTCAGCGGACCTGAAGGAGAACTGGGTCTCAGCCTCAGGCTCACTTTAAATAAATAATAAATTTAATAATAAAAAAATAATAAAAAAATATTAAAAAATAATAAAAAAATAAATAAAAAATAATAAATAATTCAAAAAAAATAATAATAAAAAAATTAAATATATGCTAATAATATCAGCCCTTTCAGCGGACCTGAAGGAGAACTGGGTCTCAGCCTCAGGCTCACTTTAAATAAATAATAAATTTAATAATAAAAAAATAATAAAAAAATAATTAAAAAATAATAAAAAAATAAATAAAAAATAATAAATAATTCAAAAAAAATAATAATAAAAAAATTAAATATATGCTAATAATATCAGCCCTTTCAGCGGACCTGAAGGAGAACTGGGTCTCAGCCTCAGGCTCACTTTAAATAAATAATAAATTAATAATAAAAATAATAAAAAAAAAATAATTAAAAAATAATAAAAAATAAATAAAATAATAAATAATTCAAAAAAATAAATAATAAAAAAATTAAATATATGCTAATAATATCAGCCCTTTCAGCGGACCTGAAGGAGAACTGGGTCTCAGCCTCAGGCTCACTTTAAATAAATAATAATATTAATAATAAAAAATAATTAAAAAATAATTAAAAAATAATAAAAAAATAAAATAATAAAAATAATTCAATAAAAATAATAATAAAAAAATTAAATATATGCTAATAATATCAGCCCTTTAGCGGACCTGAAGGAGAACTGGGTCTCAGCCTCAGGCTCACTTTAAATAAATAATACATTTAATAATAAAAAAAATAATTAAAAAATAATTAAAAAAATAATAAAAAAATAAATAAAAATTAATAAATAATTCAATAAAAATAATAAGAAAAAAATTAAATATATGCTAATAATATCAGCCCTTTCAGCGGACCTGAAAGAGAACTGGGTCTCAGTCTCAGGCTCACTTAAAATAACTAATACATTTAATAATAAAAAAAATAATTAAAAAATAATTAAAAAATAATAAAAAAATAAATAAAAAATAATAAAAAAATAAATAAAAAATAATAATAAAAAAATACAAATATGCTAATAATATGAGCCCTTTGAGCGGACCTGAAGGAGAACTGTGTCTTAGCCTCAGGCTCACTTAAAATAACTAATAAATTTAATAATAAAAAAATAATTAAAAAATAATTTAAAAATAATAAAAAAATAAATAAAAAATTTATACATAATAACATAAAAAATAAGAATAAAAAAAAAAAATGCTAATAATGATATTACTGCTAATAATAATGCTATTAATGCTAATAATTATGCTATTATTGCTAATAATAATGCTATTAATGCAAATAATATTGCTATTAATTCTATTATTAATGCTATTAATGCTAATAATTATGCTATTAATGCTAATATTTATGCTATTAATGGTAATAATAATGCTATTAATGCAAATAATATTGATATTAATGCTAATAATTATGCTATTAATGCTAATATTTATGCTATTAATGCTAATAATTATGCTATTAATGCTAATATTTATGCTATTAATGCTAATAATTATGCTATTAATGCTAATAACAATGCTATGAATGCAAATAATATTGCTATTAATGCTATTATTAATGCTATTAATGTTAATAATTATGCTATTAATGCTAATAATTATGCTATTAATGGTAATAATAATGCTATTAATGCAAATAATATTGCTATTAATTCTATTATTAATGCTATTAATGCTAATAATTATGCTATTAATGCTAATATTTATGCTATTAATGGTAATAATAATGCTATTAATGCTAATAATTATGCTAATAATGCTAATAATTATGCTATTAATGGTAATAATTATGCTATTAATTGTAATAAAAAGCTATGAATGCAAATAATATTGCTATTAATGCTATTAATGATAATAATTATGCTATTAATGCTAATAATTATGCTATTAATGGTAATAGTAATGCTATTAATGCTAATATTTATGCTTTTAATGGTAATAATAATGCTATTAATGCAAATAATATTGATATTAATGCTAATAATTATGCTATTAATGCTAATATTTATGCTATTAATGCTAATAATTATGCTATTAATGCTAATATTTATGCTAATAATTGTATTATTAATTCTATTAATGCAAATAATATTGCTATTAATACTATTATTAATGCTATTAATGTTAATAATTATGCTATTAATGCTAATAATTATGCTATTAATGGTAATAAGAATGCTATTAATTGTATTATTAATGCTATTAATGCTATTAATAATACTATTAATGCTATTAATGCTAATATTAATGCTATTAATTGTATTATTAATGCTATTAATGCTATTAATAATGCTATTAATGCTATTAATAATGCTATTAATGCTATTAATAATACTATTAATGCTAATATTAATGCTATTAATTGTATTATTAATGCTATTAATGCTATTAATAATGCTATTAATGCGAATAATAATGCTATTACTGCTATTAATACTGCTATTACTGCTAAGAATAATGCTTTTGCTAATATTATTGCTATTGATGATGCAATTATTATTTAAAAATCTTTAAAAAAAAAATATATAATATTCTAGGCTCACAGCTATTTATAAATAATTCAATAAAAAATAATAATAAAAAAAAAAATACATCCTAATAATATGAGCCCTTTGAGCGGACCTGAAGGAGAACTGTCTCTCAGGCTCAGGCTCACTAAAAATAACAAATAAATTGAATAATAAAAAAAATAATTAAAAAATAATTAAAAAATAATAAAAAAAATAATTAAAAAATAATAAATAAAATAATAAAAAATAATAATAAAAAAAATAATACATGCTAATAATATGAGCCCTTTGAGCGGACCTGAAGGAGAACTGTGTCTCAGGCTCAGGCTCACTAAAAATAACAAATAAATTTAATAATAAAAAAAATAATAAAAAAATAATAAAAAATAAAAAAAAAATAATTAAAAAGATAATAAATAATTAAATAAAAAATAATAATAAAAAAAAATACATGCTAATAATATGAGCCCTTTGAGCGGACCTGAAGGAGAACTGTGTCTCAGGCTCAGGCTCACTAAAAATATTAAATGAATTTAATAATAAAAAAAATAATTAAAAAATAATTAAAAAATAATAAAAAAATAAATTAAAAAATAATAAATAATTAAATAAAAAATAATAATAAATAAAACAAAAAATGCTAATAATATCAGCCCTTTGAGCGGACCTGAAGGAGAACTGTCTCAGGCTCACTTAAAATAACAAATAAATTTAATAATAAAAAAAATAATAATAAAATAATTAAAATATAATAAAAAAATAAATAAAAAATAATAAATAATACAATAAAAAATAATAATAAAAAAAAAAATAAATGTTAATAATATGAGCCCTTTAAGCGGACCTGAAGGAGAACTGTGTCTCAGGCTCAGGCTCACTTAAAATAACTAATAAAAATAAATTTAATAATAAAAAAAATAATAAAAAAATAATAAAAAAATTAATAAAAAATAATAAATATAAATAATAACATAAAAAATAATAATAAAAAAAAAATGCTAATAATAATGATATTACTGCTAATAATAATGCTATTAATGCTAATAATTATGCTATTACTGCTAATAATAATGCTATTAATGCTAATAATTATGCTATCAATGCTAATATTAATGCTAATAATGCTAACAATAATCATATTAACGCTATTAATAATGCTATTAAGGCTAATAATCATGCTATTTATGCTATTCAAAATGCTATCAATGCTAATAATATTGCTATTAATGCTATTAATAATGCTATTAATGCTAATAATAATACTATTAATACTATTCATGCTATTAATAATGCTATTAATGCTATTAATAATACTATTAATGCTATTAATTCTATTAATAATGCTATTAATGCTATTAATAATGCTATTAATGCTATTAATTGTATTATTCATGCTATTAATGCTATTAATAATGCTATTAATGCTATTAATAATCCTATTAATGCTATTAATGCTATTAATAATGCTATTAATGCTATTAATTGTATTATTTATGCTATTAATGCTATTAATAATGCTATTAATGCTATTAATAATACTATTAATGCTAATATTAATGCTATTAATTGTATTATTAATGCTATTAATGCTATTAATAATGCTATTAATGCTATTAATTGTATTATTTATGCTATTAATGCTATTAATAATGCTATTAATAATACTATTAATACTAATATTAATGCTATTAATTGTATTATTAATGCTATTAATGCTATTAATAATACTATTAATGCTATTAATGCTAATATTAATGCTATTAATTGTATTATTAATGCTATTAATGCTATTAATAATGCTATTAATGCTAATAATAATGCTATTACTGCTAATAATAATGCTATTAATGCTAAGAATTATGCTATTAATGCTAATATTAATGCTAATAATGCTAATAATAATCATATTAACGCGATTAATAATGCTATTAAGGCTAATAATCATGCTATTTATGCTATTCAAAATGCTATTCATGCTAATAATATTGCTATTAATGCTCTTTATGCTAATAGTAATGCTATTAATGCGATTATTTCTGCTATTAATTCTATCATTTATGCTATTAATGCTATTAATAATGCTATTAATGCTAATAATGCTATTAATAATGCTATTCAGGCTATTAATAATACTATTAATGCTATTAATGCTAATATTAATGCTATTAATTGTATTATTAATGCTATTAATGCTATTAATAATGCTATTAATGCTAATAATAATGCTATTACTGCTAATAATAATGCTATTAATGCTAATAATTATGCTATTAATGCTAATATTAATGCTAATAATGCTAATAATAATCATATTAACGCGATTAATAATGCTATTAAGGCTATAAATCATGCTATTTTTGCTATTCAAAATGCTATTCATGCTAATAATATTGCTATTAATTCTCTTTATGCTAATAGTAATGCTATTAATGCGATTATTTATGCTATTAATTCTATTATTTATGCTATTAATGCTATTAATAATGCTATTAATGTTATTAATAATGCTATTAATGCTATTCATGCTAATAATAATGCTGGTAATGCTAATAATTATGCTATTAATGGTAATAATAATGCTATTAATGCAAATAATATTGCCACGTTCTAGAATCCCGATGCATTTGCATCGGGCTCACAGCTAGTAGTAATAATAATTCTCCAAGACAGAGAGTACCAGATGAATAAGAGTAAAAAGTGCAAAATAATGAATGTATATATATATAATATATCTAAAGATAAAATGATATATATAAAGTGCATTCCATATCGATAAATAAATAAAATAAATAAATTGGGTGAATTCCATATAAAAGCTTAATTGGCGATTTAAAGTGCATTGTGTGTTTGTGGTAGACAAATTCTTCTACCAAAGCATTTTCATGAAACAAAGTCAAAAGCTGCATTTTATATATCAACCACAAGATGGCAGTGTAAGCGGTACACTAGTCAGTGCTCCCGGAGCCAGTTCCCATATAAACAGGCTGAAGGACCACTGTGCTATAAAACTCCACCACTAGGGACAGAGAAAAATGGTTCTTGTTTTCTGAACTCATTTTTCAAGTGCTGAAGAAATATAAAAAATATATATGTGTTCAAGTGAATATATAATAAATATAATAAATATGAATACATAATCTATTATATAATTGCCGTAGCGGGCATTGCGAGTCGTTGCAGACTCGCGAAGCAATGCCCGCGAAGCGGGCATTGCGAGTCGTTGCCACGCACCGCTAACAAAGCCACAGCAGGGACTCGCATAGGGCTGTAGTGTACACCGCTATGGTATACTACAGTCCCATGCCCATACGCCCTAACCTAAGCACCAACGACTCGCAATGACCGGTGGCGCTTCAGACCTGACAGGCGTATGGCCATGGGACTGTAGTATACCATAGCGCTTTACACTACAGCCCCATGCTGTAAGCCAACCCCTCAGTGCACCGCACCTAAGCCCCTACCCCCTAAGTCCGCCGCCCTAAGCCCCTATGCCCCTGCCATCCTAAGCCCACACTAAAGCCCCTACCCCTAAGTCCGCCGCACCTTAGCCCCTACCCCCTAAGCCCCGCCGCACCTAAGCCCATACCCCCTAAGCCCCAACCATCCTAAGCCCAGCCGCACCTAAGCCCCAACCCCCTAAGCCCCTACCATCCTAAGCCCCTACCTCCTAAGCCCGCCGCACCTAAGCGCCTACCCCCTAAGCCTCGCCGCACCTAAGCCCCTACCCCCTAAGCCTCGCCGCACCTAAGCCCATACCCCCTAAGCCCCAACCACCTAAGCCCAGCCCACCTAAGCCCTACCCCTAAGACCCACCATCCTAAGCCCACACTAAAGCCCTACCCCCTAAGCCCTACCACCTAAGCCCCTCCGCACCTAAGGCCCTACCCCCTAAGCCCCTAACCCCTAAGCCACTACCACCTAAGTTCCGCCGCACCTAAGCCCCTACCCTACCCCTAACCCCACTAGCCTACCCTAGCCGCCGCACCTAAGCCCCTACCCCCTAAGCCCCGCTGCCCACACTAAAGCCCACCCTACCCCCTAAGTCCGCCGCACCTAAGCCCCTACCTCCTAGCCCCTACCCTCCTAAACCCCGCCGCACCTAAGCCCCTACCCCCTAAGCCTCGCCGCACCTAAGCCCCTACCCCCTAAGCCTCGCCGCACCTAAGCCCATACCCCCTAAGCCCCGCGGCACCTAAGCCCCTACCCCCTAAGCCACTACCCCTAAGCTCCGCCGCACCTAAGCCCCTACCCCCTAGGCCCCGCCGCACCTAAGCCCCTACCCCTTAAGCCCCCGCCGTACCTAAGCCCCTACCCCCTAAGCCCCGCCGCACCTAAGCCCCTACTCCCTAAGCCCCCGCCGCACCTAAGCCCCTACCCCCCTAAGCCCCGCCGCACCTAAGCCCCCGCCGCACCTAAGCCCCTACCCCCTAAGCCCCGCCGCACCTAAGCCCCTACCCCCTAAGCCACTACCACCTAAGCCCCGCCGCACCTAAGCCCCTACCCCCTAAGCCCCGCCGCACCTAAGCCCATACCCCCTAAGCCCCGCCGCACCTAAGCCCCTACCCCCTAAGCCACTACCACCTAAGATCCGCCGCACCTAAGCCTCTACGCCCCTACCCCTAAGCCACTACCACCTAAGCTCCGCCGCACCTAAGCCCCTACCCCCTAAGCCCCGCCGCACCTAAGCCCCTACCCCCTAATCCCCGCCGCACCTAAGCCCCTACCCCCTATGCCCCGCCGCACCTAAGCCCCTACTCCCTAAGCCCCGCCGCACCTAAGCCCCTACCCCCTAAGCCCGCCGCCGCACCTAAGCCCCGCCGCACCTAAGCCCCTACCCCCTAAGCCCCGCCGCACCTAACCCCTACCCCCTAAGCCACTACCACCTAAGCTCAGCCGCACCTAAGCCCCTACCCCCTAAGCCCCGCCGCACCTAAGCCCCTACCCCCTAAGCCCCGCCGCACCTAAGCCCCTACTCCCTAAGCCCCGCCGCACCTAAGCCCCTACCCCCTAAGCCCCGCCGCACCTAAGCCCCGCCGCACCTAAGCCCCTACGCCCCTACCCCCTAAGCCACTACCACCTAAGCTCCGCCGCACCTAAGCCCCTACCCCCTAAGCCCCGCCGCACCTAAGCCCCTACCCCCTAAGCCCCGCCACACCTAAGCCCCTACCCCCTATGCCCCCGCCGCACCTAAGCCCCTACTCCCTAAGCCCCGCCGCACCTAAGCCCCTACCCCCTAAGCCCCGCCGCACCTAAGCCCCGCCGCACCTAAGCCCCTACCCCCTAAGCCCCGCCGCACCTAACCCCTACCCCCTAAGCCACTACCACCTAAGCTCCGCCGCAACTAAGCCCCTACCCCCTAAGCCCCGCCGCACCTAAGCCCCTACTCCCTAAGCCCCTACCCCCTAAGCCCCTACCCCCTAAGCCCCTACCCCCTAAGCCCCGCCGCACCTAAGCCCCTAACCCCTAAGCCCCGCCGCACCTAACCTCTACCCCCTAAACCACTACCACCTAAGCTCCGCCGCACCTAAGCCCCTACCCCCTAAGCTCCGCCGCACCTAAGCCCCTACCCCCTAAGCCCCACCACACCTAAGCCCATACCCCCTAAGCCACTACCACCTAATCTCCGCCGCACCTAAGCCCCTACGCCCCTACCCCCTAAGCCACTACCACCTAAGCTCCGCCGCACCTAAGCCCCTACCCCCTAAGCCCCCGCACGCACTAAGCCCCTACCCCCTAAGCCACTACCACCTAAGCTCTGCCGCATCTAAGCCCCTACCCCCTAAGTCCACCGCACCTAAGCCCCTACCCCCTAAGCCCCGCCGCACCTAAGCCCCTACCCCCTAAGCCCCGCCGCACCTAAGCCCCTACCCCCTAAGCCCCGCCGCACCTAAGCCCCTACCCCCTAAGCCCGGCCGCACCTAAGCCCCCACCCCCTAAGCCCCGCCGCACCTAAGCCCCTACCCCCTAAGCCCCGCCGCACCCTTTTCTAACGACGCCGTCGATCACTTACATGTCTTCTTATTCATCTGATCGTCCGTCCGATCCACAACTCCTCCGTCCGCCTAGGCGTCTTCTTCGTCCGGCCCCGGGGGTCTTCTCTGTTCTTTCCGTCATCTCCGGCTCTTCCTCTGGCCCCGGGGGTCTTCTGTCTTCTTTCCGCCATCTTCCGGCTTCGACGTCCTCTTCACTTCTCATTGCGATACAATGGACGAAAAATCCTCCATTCTATCTCTATGAGATGTGACGCGCTCTTCTGATTGGTCGCTGTCTACTGCCGTCAGCCAATCAGAAGACCGCCTCACTTCCCATTTACATACATTAGCGGTGTGTCGGCGATTTTAAGGCCGGCCCCATGGTTCTTTTTTCCGGACTTAAAATCGCGGACACGCCGCTAATGTATGTCTATGGGAAGTGAGGGCGAAATCTGATTGGTCGGCGTTAGCAGACAGCCACCAATCAGAATCGCGGTGCCATTTTTAAAAATCCCATAGACATACATTAGCGGTGTGTCGGCGATTTTAAGGCCGGGCCCATGGTTCTATTTTCCGGACCTAAAATCGCGGACACGCCGCTAATGTATGTCTATGGGAAGTGAGGGCGAAATCTGATTGGTCGGCGTTAGCAGACAGCCACCAATCAGAATCGCGGCGCCATTTTTAAAAATCCCATAGACATACATTAGCGGTGTGTCGGCGATTTTAAGGCCGGCCCCATGGTTCTTTTTTCCGGACCTAAAATCGCGGACACGCCGCTAATGTATGTCTATGGGAAGTGAGGGCGAAATCTGATTGGTCGGCGTTAGCAGACAGCCACCAATCAGAATCGCGGCGCCATTTTTAAAAATCCCATAGACATACATTAGCGGTGTGTCGGCGATTTTAAGGCCGGGCCCATGGTTCTATTTTCCGGACCTAAAATCGCGGACACGCCGCTAATGTATGTCTATGGGAAGTGAGGGCGAAATCTGATTGGTCGGCGTTAGCAGACAGCCACCAATCAGAATCGCGGCGCCATTTTTAAAAATCCCATAGACATACATTAGCGGTGTGTCGGCGATTTTAAGGCCGGCCCCATGGTTCTATTTTCCGGACCTAAAATCGCGGACACGCCGCTAATGTATGTCTAGGGAAGTGAGGGCGAAATCTGATTGGTCGGCGTTAGCAGACAGCCACCAATCAGAATCGCGGCGCCATTTTTAAAAATCCCATAGACATTAGGGATGGGCGAATCTACTCGCTAGGACTCGTTACTCTGCGAGTAGTAAGGGACTCGCAGGACTCGGTACTCTGCGAGTTTCCCAGTGATTACTCGCACGAGTCCAATGCAAATCAATATCAATCCTAGTTTTGTCAGAAACGCTGACAAAACTAGGATTGCCATTGTTTGCATTAGACTCGTGCGAGTAATCACTGGCTACTGTGCCAGTGATAAAAACTACTAGAAAAAAAGCAGCATCAGAAAAACTCACCATCCATGCCAAAGACAGAAAACCAAAAGCACTTACAGGACGCAGTCAGAGCCCAATTGTGGAGCAAACCCAGCTGCTGGCTGATGAGTCGCCTCTACCAGCAAAATGTGGGAGGCGACCTGCCATGCATACACTAGGCCTGCATAGAGCACCATTCACACTGATACATATGATGCAGAGTGTCTGAAGGCTACCCAACCGCTCCGCTGCCTGAGCATTGGGCCGCACAGTACGATGCTTCTGCACCACTGGATGAACGGCGCCCCTATGGGCCCACCTGCGCCCTGGATGGATAAAAAAGTGCAAAAGTTTTTTATATGATAAATAAAAAACCTTTATAGATGGGATTTTGGTTCATGTGTTGGCCCAAGACATTTAAGCTGATGACCCACGATCAAGGGATCCCATGCTCACCAGTCCTAACAAAATTGTACAAAAACTACTAGAAAAAAAGCAGCATCAGAAAAACTCACCATCCATGCCAAAGACAGAAAACCAAAAGCACTTACAGGACGCAGTCAGAGCCCAATTGTGGAGCAAACCCAGCTGCTGGCTGATGAGTCGCCTCTACCAGCAAAATGTGGGAGGCGACCTGCCATGCATACACTAGGCCTGCATAGAGCACCATTCACACTGATACATATGATGCAGAGTGTCTGAAGGCTACCCAACCGCTCCGCTGCCTGAGCATTGGGCCGCACAGTACGATGCTTCTGCACCACTGGATGAACGGCGCCCCTATGGGCCCACCTGCGCCCTGGATGGATAAAAAAGTGCAAAAGTTTTTTATATGATAAATAAAAAACCTTTATAGATGGGATTTTGGTTCATGTGTTGGCCCAAGACATTTAAGCTGATGACCCACGATCAAGGGATCCCATGCTCACCAGTCCTAACAAAATTGTACAAAAACTACTAGAAAAAAAGCAGCATCAGAAAAACTCACCATCCATGCCAAAGACAGAAAACCAAAAGCACTTACAGGACGCAGTCAGAGCCCAATTGTGGAGCAAACCCAGCTGCTGGCTGATGAGTCGCCTCTACCAGCAAAATGTGGGAGGCGACCTGCCATGCATACACTAGGCCTGCATAGAGCACCATTCACACTGATACATATGATGCAGAGTGTCTGAAGGCTACCCAACCGCTCCGCTGCCTGAGCATTGGGCCGCACAGTACGATGCTGTCTTTGGCATGGATGGTGAGTTTTTCTGATGCTGCTTTTTTTCTAGTAGTTTTTGTACAATTTTGTTAGGACTGGTGAGCATGGGATCCCTTGATCGTGGGTCATCAGCTTAAATGTCTTGGGCCAACACATGAACCAAAATCCCATCTATAAAGGTTTTTTATTTATCATATAAAAAACCTTTGCACTTTTTTATCCATCCAGGGCGCAGGTGGGCCCATAGGGGCGCCGTTCATCCAGTGGTGCAGAAGCATCGTACTGTGCGGCCCAATGCTCAGGCAGCGGAGCGGTTGGGTAGCCTTCAGACACTCTGCATCATATGTATCAGTGTGAATGGTGCTCTATGCAGGCCTAGTGTATGCATGGCAGGTCGCCTCCCACATTTTGCTGGTAGAGGCGACTCATCAGCCAGCAGCTGGGTTTGCTCCACAATTGGGCTCTGACTGCGTCCTGTAAGTGCTTTTGGTTTTCTGTCTTTGGCATGGATGGTGAGTTTTACTGTGCCAGTGATAGCAGGGAAACTCGCAGATAACTGCTGTTTCTTTGCGAGCCCAGTCCAGCTGTCTTCTCTGTGCAGCTCCAGGGTCCTAGAGCCCGCCTGCTCACAGACATTATGTAGCAGTGCTGAGATTGTTCTCAGTCTGCTCATTCCCTGTGTACAGACATGAATGTCTGTGCACAGAGATGATGTAGCAGTGCTGAGATTGTTCTCAGTCTGCTCATTCCCTGTGTACAGACATGAATGTCTGTGCACAGAGATGATGTAGCAGTGCTGAGATTGTTCTCAGTCTGCTCATTCCCTGTGTACAGACATGAATGTCTGTGCACAGAGATGATGTAGCAGAGCTGAGATTGTTCTCAGTCTGCTCATTCCCTGTGTACAGACATGAATGTCTGTGCACAGAGATGATGTAGCAGAGCTGAGATTGTTCTCAGTCTGCTTATTCCCTGTGCATAGACATCTATATTTATGCACAGGGGATGTAGCAGAGAGGACATCGCGTTTTGGACTGCGTCGGACGGAAGAGGATTTTTTTAATTAAAGATGGAGTCCCTAATGGCTTTTTTTTTTATTTCTAATAAAAAATTTTCCTTGTGTTGTGTTTTTTTTAAAACAATTTAATAGAAATTCATGGCGGTCATGTCTAATATTGGCGTGACCGCCATAAATTTCGGGCTTAGGGCCAGCTGATAATACAAAGCTGGCCCTAACCTCTTTATTACCCAGCGTGCCACCGCTACCAGGGCCGCTGGAAGAGCGGGGTTCAGCGCCAGAGGATGGTGCTTCAATGAACGCGCCATCTTCTGGGGCGGCTGCGGGCTGCAATTTGCAGCGGGGGGTGCCCAGAAAGCTTGGGCATCCCTGCGCTGCGGATTCCAGCCCCCAGCTGCTTAGCTGTACCTGGCTAGACATAGAAATTGCGCGGAGCCCCACGCATTTTTTTTTTATTATTTCATGAATTTCAGAGTCAGAGTCTCAGAGTCAGAATCTCAGAATTTCATGAAATAATTAAAAAAAAATGCGTGGGGCTCCGCGCAATTTCTATGTCTAGCCAGGTACAGCTAAGCAGCTGGGGGCTGGAATCCGCAGTGCAGGGATGCCCAAGCTTTCTGGGCACCCCCCGCTGCAAATTGCAGCCCGCAGCCGCCCCAGAAGATGGCGCGTTCATTGAAGCGCCATCCTCTGGCGCTGAACCCCGCTCTTCCAGCGGCCCTGGTAGCGGTGGCACGCTGGGTAATAGAGGTTAGGGCCAGCTTTGTATTATCAGCTGACCCTAAGCCCGAAATTTATGGCGGTCACGCCAATATTAGACATGACCGCCATGAATTTCTATTAAATTGTTTTAAAAAAAACACAACACAAGGAAAATTTTTTATTAGAAATAAAAAAAAAAGCCATTAGGGACTCCATCTTTAATTAAAAAAATCCTCTTCCGTCCGACGCAGTCCAAAACGCGATGTCCTCTCTGCTACATCCCCTGTGCATAAATATAGATGTCTATGCACAGGGAATAAGCAGACTGAGAACAATCTCAGCTCTGCTACATCATCTCTGTGCACAGACATTCATGTCTGTACACAGGGAATGAGCAGACTGAGAACAATCTCAGCTCTGCTACATCATCTCTGTGCACAGACATTCATGTCTGTACACAGGGAATGAGCAGACTGAGAACAATCTCAGCTCTGCTACATCATCTCTGTGCACAGACATTCATGTCTGTACACAGGGAATGAGCAGACTGAGAACAATCTCAGCACTGCTACATCAGGCAGCAGGCGGGCTCTAGGACCCTGGAGCTGGCAGCCTGTACAGAGGAGACAGGATCTTATCTGTGCAAGTCAGCGATTACTTACAAAGTAAACGAGCAATGCAAATAAATGACAAAACTAGGATTGCTTCAGGCTGAAGCTTCCGAGACACATCTGCGATTTGTAAATCTCACACTACTCGCTATTACTCGCTTCCCCATTCATTAACATTGGACTCGCTAGACTCGCAACGAGTAGCGAGTCCTGTGCTCGGACTCGCTAGAGTCAAGCGATTCCGAGTAATTTAGGATTCGCCCATCACTAATAGACATACATTAGAGGTGTGTGGGCGATTTTAAGGCCGGCCCCATGGTTCTATTTTCCGGACCTAAAATCGCGGACACGCCGCTAATGTATGTCTATGGGAAGTGAGGGCGAAATCTGATTGGTCGGCGTTAGCAGACAGCCACCAATCAGAATCGCGGCGCCATTTTTAAAAATCCCATAGACATACATTAGCGGTGTGTCGGCGATTTTAAGGCCGGCCCCATGGTTCTATTTTCCGGACCTAAAATCGCGGACACGCCGCTAATGTATGTCTATGGGAAGTGAGGGCGAAATCTGATTGGTCGGCGTTAGCAGACAGCCACCAATCAGAATCGCGGCGCCATTTTAAAAATCTCATAGACATACATTAGCGGTGTGTCGGCGATTTTAGGCCGGGCCCATGGTTCTATTTTCCGGACCTAAAATCGCGAACACGCCGCTAATGTATGTCTATGGAAGTGGGGCAAAATCTGATTGGTCGGCGTTAGCAGACAGCGACCAATCAGAATCGCGGCGCCATGTTTAAAAATGCCATAAGATACATTAGCGTGTGTCGGCGATTTTATGGCCGGCCCCTGGTTCTATTATCGGCCAGCCACTCTCTCTGAGGCGTCGTTCGACGTGGCCGAAACTCGCATTCAGCGGTTCGCGGACATTGCTAGCGCTTACCAACGACGCGCAATCATTGCGAGTCGTTGGTGATACGCTAGCTATTGCCGCGAAGCGCTGATTGCGAGTTTCCGGCCCCGTCGAACGATGCCTCAGAGCCGAGTCGCCTGCCCGAAAATAGAACCAGGGGCCCGGCCATAAAATATCTTCATTTCTCTATGTATCGGAAGGCGTCCTCCAATCACAATCAAGCCGCGATTTTTGAAAATACACAGCGACCAATCACATTCATGGCGCCATCTTTCTGAGGTTGCCGCCCACCAATGAGATAAGGCCGCTTATTTATAGCGCGAAATTTGAATTTTCAACCTCTTTGAATCCTCTTTGTGGGAGAACGAGAACCTACCGCTGGACTATCTGTTGGATTATATTTCTGCCAAGAAATCCATCCTTCGTGAGGGTCTTTCTGAGAGAACGAGAAGCTACCGCTGGACCATCTGTTGGACTACATTTCAGCCGAGATATCCATCCTTCGTGCGGGACGTTGGGAAGCAAGCGCCGGATCGGGATCTGCGATTGATCAGCTAAGATATCCTTTGGCAAATCTACCTTTTCACATCAGAAGCTATATTCCTGATGCTGACTTTTATTTTCACCTCTTTTTCTATCTTTTATTTTCACCACTTTTACTATTTTTGCCCCATGCAGCGTCAACCGGCGCTGCATGGAGCCTGCGCCACAGTTCGGACACTTCGCCGCTGCAAGCGCCGACTTTTGCGCTACAAGCGCAAACTTCGGCGCTTCTAGCGGCCTCCGCGGTCTATGAGACCACTGTGCCCGAACACGCATGCAGGCGCCGCCGATACAACTTGCCGGTCTTCACGGTATCCGCCGAACAATCGCATTCTCAGCGCCTCTTCCCATAGAGTTGCATTGAGAATTGAGGGACGATTGTGATTGGCCGCTGTGTATTTTCAAAAATGGCGCCGCGATTCTCATTGGAGGGCGTTTTCCCATAGACATGCATTGAGAAATGAGGCGCGATTGTGATTGGTTGTTTGACTTGGCGCTTTGATTCCCATTGGTCGGCGCACAGCGGGGAAATCGGCATTTTCCTTGCCGAGCGCCTGCTGCGATTTTCGGATATGCCGTTCGGGAGGCTGGAAGTCTGTAGCTCTGCCCCGCTGAGTTGTGATTGGATAGCGGCATCTTCACACATTAGCGCCGACCAACCGGATTCACGGCGCCATGTGTATGAAGTTTCCGCTGCCCAATCACATTGCGGCTGCCGTCTGCCGGCATTTTATGAATGAAGATTTCGCGTACGCCATCTAAGAGCGCGAATTTTGAATTTGTGAACTATGTAAAAGTTACAACGCTGTTTTCACAGTACAATCTCACATCAGAGTATATATTCCTAATGCCTATGCTTATATTAACCCCTTCTTTATACTAATTTAATATCAGCTACATTTCACCATAGTCCCCTCTTTTTTTCATACTTTATTAACCCCTTCTATTCTCTTTGTCCTCCACTTGGTATCTCAATATCTGCTGTACTAAGGCCATTTCTACACTAACCCCTTCTATTCTAATACTGCTCCACTTCCTATCTCACTATGTGTTGTACTAAGCCCATTTTTACATTAACCCCTTCAATTCTATTTGTGGTCCACTGCCTATCTCACTATGTGCACTACTAAGGCCATTTTTACATTAACCCTTTCAATTCTATTTGTGCTCCACTTCCTATCTCACTATGTGCTGTACTAAGGCCATTTTTACATTAACCTCTTCTATGCCTTTTGTATTTTAGTTTCCACCATAACTACTTTATAGGGTTTAAACTCATACATTAACCCCTTCTATTCTGTTTGCTATTCAATAACTGTGTAACTATCTGCAGTACATCAGCGTTTTTTTAACTTCCCGCCAGATGCAGTGAAAAAAACGCATCTGGCGCGATTGCCGCTTAAACATTGCATTTGCGGTGCGGTTGCGGTAATCCTCATATAAACTATAGGGGGACTTGCGGCAGGTGCGGCAAGTGCGTTTTTTTTTTCCGCAAACACTTGCCGCAAGTGCAAAACCGCACCTGCCGCAAGTTTCCCTATCGTTTCTATGGGGTATACCGCAACCGCGCCGCAAGTGCAATGGTAATGTGGCTATCACGGCAGATGCGTTTTTTTCACACCATCGACTGCAATTTGATCAAAAGAGCTGATGTGAAAGGGCCCTAAGGCGATTTCTACATTAACCCCTTCCATTCTATTTGTGCCCCACTTGCTATCTCACTATGTGCTCTACTAAGGTTATTTCAACATTAACCACTTCTATGCCATTTGCCATTTTGTTTTCCCACACTATTGTTTGATAGGGTTCAAACTGCTACATTAACCCCCTACTTTCTGTTTGCTATTCACTAAATGTGTCACTATGTGCTGTACTCATGACTTTTTATAATTAACATCTTCTATACCATTTCTTATTTAATTTTTCATCCACACTGTTTTATAGGATGTAAGTGGTACATTAACCCCTTCTATTTTCTTGCCTATTCACTGCCGATGTCACTATGTGGTCTACTACTGCCATTTTATTACTAAATACTTTAATACTATTCTTATTTTTATTGATCGTTCAGTATTTTGTATGCGTGCCAGTGGTACATTAACCCCTTACAGGCTGTTTGATAATTTTTGTGGAGTTAGGAGTCAGTCATCACACTGTTACCAGTACGTTAAATCATTATATGTCAATTTGTAATATTTTTCTTCGTAATTACTCTGTAGCACTACTACCTGTCTTATATTTAACAGTTTGGTGGTAATGCTACCTGCCCAGTTCACATCAGCGGCTATTTGAAATCGCGCCAGAAGTGGTGACAGAATAGCATCAGCTCTGTTTGCTGCATTGCCATCGCATAACTCCTGCACTTCTGGTGTCGTTTCGCTAATCGCCATAGTAAGTATAGGGGAACTTGCGGCAGGTCCCACCATGAAAAAAAGCGCGCTCACCCTCCGTTTTTTTTCCTACAGTACCTGCCACAACTGCTAAACCCCAATTGCTGCACCTGCTGCAAATAACTGTATACTGACTACTATGGGGATTATAATGACTATGACGATTAATGCAACAGCCCACAAGTCCTGCAGTTATGCTGTGGCTATGCGCCACATGCTGTAAATGCAGTTTTTTCTACGTTTATGATGCTATTTGAAATTAACGCTCATGTCAAAGTCCCTGTCATCCCAGTAGGACATTAACTACTTTTACATACCAAAATTTTACACTCTATTACTGACTGGGTCCCTTTTCACACGTGCATTGTATATGCAGATTTACATACTTCCATAACATGTGCTAATATTTAAATTTTTTACGGAACTTCCCTATACCCGTCACTAGGGCTGCAGTTGCGTAACGTTATATACATCCCCGGATTTACGTTGCTTTTTACATTTACCTGCCTGTTTCAACATCTACTACGCAAGTTGCCTTATTTCTTTTTTCACCCTGCTTAGTCACATTCTGCTATTTCATACTTGACGTTAATGCCGCTGTTTCACCAACTAAAGCACGAAAAATAAAAACCACTACTTCTGCTATAATCTCAAATCCTTAAGTTCTAGGTACAAATTAACCCTACCTCTGCCATTTTTCAACACCTTATGCAACAACAACCTTGCTGGTGGTTATGCAGAAATTGACGTCATCTCGGTTCTTTTAACGGTTTTCTTACAATGTTGAAAATTTGCTTTGATAACGCGCATCGCAAAGGCCCCTTACATCCATTTGTTTTGCCTTCAAGGCAGTTTTTAAGGACTTTTAACACACTCATTTCCATTCACTACTCCATACAGTAAACATCATTAAATCTTTCTTTCATACTTTAAAGAAGTCTATCATTTCATTATAACAGGTTTTTGAAATACACACTGTAGTTTTATTGTTTTTGTCTTTTTACACAGTTATTATTAATTGTTTCCTTAACTAACACACTCTAGCTCTTTTTGGATTTCAAACACTGCTTATTCTTACTAAGATGAGCTCTCCAACACAAAATATCGCTCTTGCCAAGGAGGCTGCATCTACACCTAAGAAGAAGCGTGCAGACGAGACTTTGGAAGAGAGACGTCTTCCGTTAGATCGTGATAAGGCTGCTAAAGCTAAACGCATTGCAGAGGAGAGTTTGGAAGAGAAACGTGTTCGTTTAGATCTGCGTAAGGCTGCTAAGGCGAAACATACTGCAAAGGAGACTTCAGAAGAGAGGCGTCTTCACTTAGATAGTGATAAGGCTGCTAAGGCGAAACGCCTTGCTGAAGAGACCTTAGAAATGAGATGTATTCGCTTAGATCGTGTTAAGGCTGCTTACGCCAAACGTATTGCAAATGAGACTTCTGCAGAGAGACGTATTCGGTTAGATAGGGTTAAGGCTGCTAAACTCAAACGGTTTGCTAAACTCTCTTCTCCACTGAGACGTTTTCGGTTGGATGCTGCGAAGACTGCTTTACATACACGTATTTCGCAAGTGTCTTCTGAAAAAACAAGCCAACGAATGGAAACAAGAGCCATGACTGCGCGTTCCACATGCAAACAAACAAAAATTCCAGTCACTGAAGAACCGTCTGACACAGATGCTACTCCAGCCTCTTCGTGTACTGACATTCTACCAAGTGAACTGCCTTTAACACCTCCCATTACCTCAATGGAAATCAAAAAAGGAAAGGTTCGCAAGGTGTCTGTGCGTATGCGCAAGAAGGGTGTGGAGGAGAGTTCTGAAGAAAGACGACTTCCCTTGGACAAGGAAAAGGCTGCTTTGAAAACACCGGTTTCAATAAAGTCTTTAGAAGGAAGGACAGAACGATTAGGCAAAAAATCAATGCCTCTGCCTCAACGACGCAAACAGAAAAAGTTAATGCCTGTAGGAGATCCGTATGATCCTCAGACTGCTGCCACCTCTTCGTCTGATCCTCAGACTGCTGCCACCTCTTCGTCTGATCCTCAGACTGCTGCCACCTCTTCGTCTGATCCTCAGACTGCTGCCACCTTTTCGTCTGATCCTCAGACTGCTGCCACCTCTTTGTCTGATGCTCAGACTGCTGCCACCTCTTCGTCTGACCATCATACTGCTGCCACCTCTTCGTCTGATCCTCATACTGCTGCCACCTCTTCTTCTACTATCTTAACTACAACTGAACAGCTTTTACCGCATCGCAAGGCCACATCAAAACGAAAACACTGTGCTGAGGAGACGCCATACAGCAAACAGTGTAAAATTTTGAGGCTTAAAAGGAAAAGACAGATGCGTCAAGATACAGATTCTCCTACGTCTAGACAAGTCCGCTTGACCCATTTGGCTACATTACGTCGTGAAGAACGCAAACTTCTTCTTCCACTTCTATATTGCAAGAGGCAGAACGGAATATATATTCCACTTCTTCATTTATGGAATGTTTGGAATCTACATCCCTTCCACGTCTCATCTATGTAGGATTACACAATAAACTTCTACGTTTATTATCTTCACCTCTCCTACATCAAATGGGATTTATTGATCAGGATCATGTTATTGGAGAACATTTCTGTGGTTTCATGAATGTAATATGTGAACATTGTGAGGCTCGCCATTTTACTGCTGAACGACCATCAGATCAACAGTTTACTCTTTGTTGCCACAAGGGAAAAGTAAAGGTACCATTACCTCAATACCCGCATGTCTTCCAACGCCTGCTGAAAGGAGAGAGTGAGTACAGTCAAAATTTGATGGAGAATATCAGGAGCATTAATAGTTCTTTTGCTTTTGCCTCCATGGGTGCCCATGTTTCTCTACCTCCTGGACATGGCCCATACTGCTTCCGTATTCATGGGCAAATTTATCATCGCACTGGAACACTCCATCCTGCTCAAGATCAAACTCCAGCATATGCACAATTGTACATTTTAGATACTCTAAGCGCTACAGACCAACGGCTACAGTGTCCAGAAAATGTTAAATGTCATAAAACTTTAATGAGTATCATTGCTCTTCAATTGGATAATATTAATCCCTTTGTTTCGGCATACAAAATGCTACGTCACGTTGAATTAGAAGAAGAACAGAAGGCAGTAGAACATGGCACTATCATGCCAAATATTATCATGGCCATTAAACAAGACAGAGACCAAGACCCGAGACGCTATAACAATCCTACTGCCAATGAAGTTGCTGTAGTCTTTGAAAATGCTGATGGAGAGCCACCATTCAATAGAGACATTTTAATTCATTTGAAACCTGATCCAAATAACCCCTTGGCCCCAAAAACACAGCAAGTCAGTATTCTACACAGCAATTTAGATGCATTACTCTATCCTTTATTTTTCCCTCATGGAGAACAAGGCTGGCATGAGGGACTCAAGCATCAAGGGAAAAGTCAACGCAGGGTTACACAGCTCCAGTATTACTGCTATTTGCTGTCTGTACGGAATCAGTTCAATCCTGTCCTGAATGGTGGCAAACTAACACAGCAGTACTTAGTGGATGCGTATGTGAAAATCGAGGCTAATCGCTTAAATTTTATCCGTCATCATCAAAAGGATTTAAAAGTAGAGGATTATTGCGTACTCCAGGAACATCTCCTGAAACAATCTGTTGAGAAAGGTATTCCCATTGGCAAGACGGTCATTTTACCATCTTCCTTTGAAGGCAGTCCAAGAAACATGCAGCAACGCTATCAGGATGCCATGGCTATTGTGACTAAATTTGGACGACTGGATCTTTTTGTAACCATGACCTGTAATCCTAAATGGAGGGAGATTACAAACAATTTAGAGCCATGGCAGCGTGTGGAACATAGACCTGATTTAGTCGCCCGTGTCTTCAGAATTAAACTGGAAGCCCTATTAAAAGAAATTAACACTGGATTATTTGGCAAAGTTTGTGCAATGGTTCATGTTATTGAATTCCAAAAGCGTGGCCTACCACACGCTCACATTTTGATCATTCTGGATAGCAAATCCAAACTAAGAACTGAGGTGAAGTGGATAATATAGTTTGGGCTGAAATCCCTGATCCAGAAGAATACCCTCTGCTCCATGACATTGTGATGCAACACATGATTCATGGACCCTGTGGACAACACAACCCCAATTCTCCATGTATGGATCTTGGCAAGTGTAAGAAAGGTTTTCCTAAAGATTTCCAACCAAGAACACTCATAGCTAAGGATGCATACCCTACTTATCAAAGAAAGGAAGGATCATCTTTTCAAATCCGTTCAAAGATGATTGATAATTCTTGGGTTGTTCCCTATAACCCTTACCTACTATTAACATACAAGTGTCATATTAATGTTGAGGTATGTGCTTCCATTCAAAGTGTAAAATACCTATTCAAATATGTCTACAAAGGACATGATAAAGCCAATCTTGAAATTTGCCAAACCAATATCCACCATGATGAAACACATCAATTCATGGATTCAAGATACGTGAGTGCACCAGAGGCAGCTTGGCGAATATTTGCTTACCCAATGCATAGACAATCGCACTCTATTATTCGCCTTGCCGTATATCTCCCACATTCTCAACCACTTTATTTTCATGAGGATGACTCTGTTGACGACATCAGTTACACAATGCACAGAAAATCTACTCTTATGGGCTACTTTGAGCTGAATGAGAGTGACCCGCATGCTCATGATTACTTATACCGCCAAATTCCAGAGCACTATGTTTGGAAAGAAGGTGCATGGGAAGTTAGAAAGCGAGGAGGTTCTTCAGTGATTGGAAGAATGTATACTGTCAGTATGAAAGATCAAGAACGGTACTATTTAAGGTTGTTGTTACTGCATGTCAAAGGAGCAACAAGTTTTGACAACATAAAGACTGTTAATGAAGTCACATACCCAACTTTTAAAGAGGCAGCATTAGCTCTTGGATTGCTCTTCAATGACACTGTTTGGAGAAATACTTTATTGGATGCCCGTGTTCTCAACATGCCTGCACAGCTTCGTGATATGTTCGCATATATATGTATTTTTGGTCCTCCAGCTCATCCATTGGAGTTGTGGAAAGAATTTAAACAAGACTTTATCCAAGACTACTGCCATGCATATCACTCCAACACTGAGGAGTGTGAGAATTGTGAAGGATATGCTATGACTGATGTCCAAACTGTTCTAAAATTTCATGGCAAAACTTTTACTGATTTTAATCTACCACGACCAAAAAGAAAGCCACACGTTGCCCCACAATACAACAAGGATGATGAGTTAACCCCTTCCAGACCCTTGGCCCACCCCCTGGGCCATGGAATGATCGGGCTCCTGCAGGTCGAGTGAGGGTGTCACTGACCTGTCACTCGGCCTGCAGGTACATGGGGAGTTGTACAACACCCCAGGGGGGGGTCGATTTGCCCCCACCCCCACTCCCCCCGGCTACAGGCGCGGTGATTGGCACTCAAAAGTGAAAGTGAAAATCACCGCGCCTGTAATGCTTCCCTGCCTGCCGCTGCTATCCCTACCCTCCAATCTTCTCCCCTGTCATCCTCTAACTGCCCCCCTGCCCCCACCTCTTTCCTGCCCCCTCTTCATCTTTCTTACCCCCCCCTTTCTTTTCCTGCCGCCTGCTTCCTCTTCCTGCCGCCCGCTTCCTCTTCCTGCCGCCCGCCTCCTCCTGCCTGCCCCCACTTCCTCCTGCCTGCCCCCACTTCCTCCTGCCTGCCCCTGCTTCCTCCTGCCTGCCCCCGCTTCCTCCTAAGTGCCCCCCTACTTCTCCTGTCACCCCCCCTCTTCCCCCTTCCTGCCCCCCGATCACCGGAGTGGCGATCGCCTCTCCCACTCACCCCTCCGACGGCTGCTCTGTCTCCACTGCGTCCCGCTCCTCCTCCTCCTCTTCACCGCCTCCGGATCTGACAGCTCTGTGCTGAAGCTGCCAGATCACTTTCTACAGCTAGATCCTGAGGATCCCGATCTCCCTGCATGGGCATCGAGCTGCAGAAAGCGATCTGACAGCCCGGACGCAGTGATGCACATAGTGGGTCAATGCGCCTGTGCTGCCAGATCGCTTTCCGCAGCTCGATCCCCATGCATGGGGATCGAGCTGCGGAAAGCGATCTGGCAGCCCAGGTGCAGTGATGCACATAGTGGGTCACTGCGCCCGGGGTGTCAGATCACTTTCTGCAGCTCGATCACCATGCTGGCGGGTTGGGCTCCAGAGTAGCGATCTGAAAGCAAAGGCGATCGAGCGGCGTGGGACCTTCGTTGTGGACTACGTCGGAGCGATCGGGCGTCGTGGGACCTTCGTTGTGGACTACGTCGGATCTTTTTATAATAAAGATGGAGTCCGAATTGTGTCTGTGTTTTTTTTTCAAATAAAAAGATTTTTCTCTGTGTGTATTTATTGACTATTTACCGTTCTAGAGATTCCTAATGGCGGGTCTAACATTGGCCCTATATTATGAATCTCGGGCTTAGTGCCAGCTGCCAATAAAAAGCTGGCATTAACCCCTTTATTACCCAGTTAGCCACCGGTACCAGGGCAACTGGAAGAGCGTGGGTACAGCGCCAGAAAATGGTGCTTCAATGAATGCGCCATTTTCTGGGGTGGCTGCGGGCTGCAATTCGCAGCATGGGGGACCCAGAACGCTTGGGCCTCTCTATGCTAAGGATTCCAGCCCCCAGCTGCCTAGTTGTACCTGGCTGTATTTTTGGTTCCAGCCAGGTATGACGAGGCAGCTGGTGGCTGGTGGCAGTCCGTAGCTGCCAAGTTGTACCTGGCTGGACCAAAAATATGGCGGAGCCCTATGTCATTTTTTTTCTAGAAATAATTCTAGAAATAAAAAAAAAATAGACTTCGCTGTATTTTTGTTTCCAGCCAGGTACAATGAGGCAGCTGGGGGCTGGTGGCAGTCCGTAGCTGCCAAGTTGTACCTGGCTGGACCAAAAATATGGCAGAGCCCCATGTCATTTTTTTTTTTAATTCTACAAATAAAATGACATGGAGCTTTGCCGTATTTTTGGTTGCCAGCCAGATACAACATGGCAGCTAGGGGGCTGGAATCCTCAGCATGGAGAGACCCAAATGTATTGGGTCCCCTATGCTGCGAATTTTAACTACTAGACTAGTATGTTTTTTCACAAAAAGTTTCTTTATTCATTTATACGTCTCAATTTGTGAAGCACATGGGGGTTTAAAGTGCTCACTGTGCATCTAGATATGTTCCCTGGGGGTCTAGTTTCCAAAATGGGGTCACTTGTGGGGAGCTCAAATGTTTAGGCACACAGGGGCTCTCCATACGCGACCTGGTGTCCGCTAACCATTCCAATTGTTGGCAAACACCAGGTTGCGTATGGAGAGCCCCTGTGTGCCTAAACATTGGAGCTCCCTCAAAAGTGACCCCATTTTGGAAACTAGACCCCCCAAGGAACCTATCTAGATGCATAGTGAGCACATTGAATCCCCAGGTGCTTCACAAACTGATCCGTAATAAGGTAAAAATACTTTTTTTTCACACAAATTTTCTTTTTTAATTTGTACGGATCAATTTGTGAAGCACCTGGGGGCTCAAAGTGCTCACTGTGCATCTAGATATGTTCCCTGGGGGGGTCTAGTTTCCAAAATGGGGTCACTTGTGGGGGAGCTCAAATGTTTAGGCACACAGGAGCTCTCCAAATGCGACATGGTGTCCGCTAACAATTTGAGCTGATTTTCCATTCAAATTGTTAGCGGACACCATGTCGCGTTTGGTGAGCCGCTGTGTGCCTAAACTTTGGAGCTCCCCCACAAGTGACCCCATTTTGGAAACTAGACCCCCAGGGAACATATCTAGATGGGTGGTGAGCATATTGAACCCCCAGGTTCTTCACAAATTAATTCATGAAAATGAAAAAAAAATACTTTTTGTGGAAAAAAAGTACTTTTTAATTTTTACGGATCAATTTGTGAAGCACCTGCGGGTTCAAAGTGCTCACAATGCATCTAGATATGTTCCCTGGGGGGTCTAGTTTACAAAATGGGGTCACTTGTGGTGGAGCCCCAATGTTTAGGCACACAGGGGCTCTCCAAATGCGATATGGTGTCCGCTAACAATTTGAGGTGATTTTCGATTCAAATTGTTAGCGGACACCATGTCGCGTTTGGAGAGCCCCTGTGTGCCTAAACTTTGGAGCTCCCCCACAAGTGACCCCATTTTGGAAACTAGACCCCCCAGGGAACTTATCTAGATGAGTGGTGAGCATATTGAACACCCACATGCTTTACAAATTGATCTGTGAATATGGAAAAAGTACTTTTTTTTCACAAAAATGTTCTTTTAGCCTCAATTCTTTCATTTTCACATGGGTAACAGGATAAAATGATCCTAAAATTTGTTGGGCAATTTCTCCTGAGTACACAGATACCTCATATGTGGTCATAAACCACTGTTTTGGCGCGCGGCAGGGCTCAGAAATGAAGGAGCGCCATTTCACTTTTTGAATGGAAAATTAGCTCCAAAAGTCAAATTGCGCTCTTTCCCTTCAGAGCCCTGCCGTGCGCCCAAACCGTGGTTTATGATCACATATGTGGTATCGATATACTCAGGAGAAATTGCCCAACAAATTTTACGATCCATTTTATCTTGTTGCCCATGTGAAAATGAAAAAATTGAGGATAAAAGAACATTTTTGTTAGAAAAATTAAAATATCCATTTTTTTGTTTCCAATTTGCTTAGTTCCTGTGAAGCACCTGAAGGGTTAATAATCTTCTTGAATGTAGTTTTGAGTAGCTTGAGGGGTGCAGTTTTTGGAATGGTGTCACTTTTGGGTGTTTTCTGTCATGTAAACCCCTCAAAGGGACTTCAAATGGGATGTGGTCACTAAAAAAAATGGTTTTGTAAATTTTGGTGGAAAAATGAAAAATTGCTCATGAACTTTGAACCCTTATAACTTCCTAACAAAATTTTTTTTTTTTTTCCAAAATTGTGCTGATGTAAAGTAGACATGTGGGAAATATTATTTCATAACTATTTTGTGTCACATACCTCTCTGGTTTACCAGAAGAAAAATTCAAAATTAGAAAATTGCAAAATTTTCAAAGTTTTTGCCATATTTTGGATTTTTTCACAAATAAACGCAAAAATTATCGACCTAAATTTAATACTAACATGAAGCCCAATATGTCACGAAAAAACAATCTCAGAATCGCTAGGATCCGTTGAAGCGTTCCCGAGTTATAACCTCATAAAGGGACACTGGTCAGAATTGCAAAAAATGGCAAGGTCATGAAGGGGTTAAGAAGAGCTCAGCAAATGAAAGGTACTTTAAATGACCAATAACTTTTGGCCTATGATGCGATCAATCAAGCTTTACACGATAGAAGTGGACAACCTAAGTGCTTTTTCATTGACGGTCCAGGTGGCAGTGGGAAAACATATCTGTATGATTTATTAATTCATGAACTAAGAGGAGAAGGTGAAATTGTCTCACCTGCAGCCAGTACAGGGATTGCAGCTAACTTACTGCAAGGAGGAAGAACTATCCATTCGCTTTATGGAATACCAATTCCAATCAATGAAACTTCCGTTTCAAGGATTAAAAATGATACAGATGCTGCACAACATTTGAAAAGTACCAAACTTTTCATTATTGACGAGTCCACTCTGCTATCTAAATATGCATTGCATGTGATAGATCAACTTTTAGGGGATGTCATGACAACAGATATCTCCAAGAAAAATACAACACCTTTTGGAGGGAAAGTCATTGTTCTGGGAGGAGATTTTCGACAGTGTCTGCCTATCATCCCTCATGGTACAAGAACTGACATTATGGAGAGTTGTATTAAATACTCACGACAATGGCAGCTTTTCACTCAATTGCCACTCTTCAACAATATGCGCTCCATTGATCCTGATTATAGCTGTTGGTTACTTCAACTGGGAAATGGTGAATTGTCCAATGATTTCAACCTTGGAGATGATACCATTGAAATCCCACAAGACATGATCTGTACTGGCTCAATCATACTTGCTATATTTGGTGAAAACATTGTGATTGATGTACATAACAATGAAAGCATTCAGATTGCTGCATCACATGCCATTCTTTGCCCTAAAAATGACCATGTGGATATGGTGAACTCTAAGGTCATGGATTGCATTGCTGGTGAATACACTGAATACATTAGTGATGATTCCATTGATCCTGATGAGACTGAAGATCCAGACCAATATCCAGTGGAATTTTTAAATTCACTCACACCAATGGGAATGCCTTCTCATCGCCTCAAATTGAAAATCGGTACCATTGTCATGCTTTTGCGCAACTTCAACAGCAGAAAAGGTCTTTGCAATGGGACTCGCTTGATTGTCATCACTTTGTTTGACAATCTGATTCAAGCAAAAGTCATTACTGGGTCTGCAGAAGGAAATGTGGTGTTTATTCCAAGGACTGATTTATCTCCATCAGAGAATGGCTTACCTTTCAAGTTAAGACGTCGACAATTTCCTGTGAAGCCTGCTTTTGCCATGACCATCAACAAATCCCAAGGCCAAACACTGGAGAAAGTGGGGATTTTTTTGCCGGAACCCGTTTTTGGACATGGACAGTTATATGTGGCTTTTTCACGAGTGAAAAGTCGATGTAATGTTAAGGTGAAAGTGCTGGATACACCCAATTCAAGGAA
Source organism: Allobates femoralis (assembly GCA_033576535.1). Lineage (NCBI taxonomy): Eukaryota > Metazoa > Chordata > Amphibia > Anura > Aromobatidae > Allobates > Allobates femoralis. The sequence continues at coordinate 146,090,499 of JARQOC010000010.1, read as the reverse complement.
AGTTGCTGCCTCATTCAGAAAAAGTCTTTACTAAAAATATTGTCTATAAGAATATTTTATTTTAAATTCTTTAGATATATCCATTATTGTATGGAAATGTAATATATAACAATTAAAGCATTCTAATTCCTGCATCACATGCCATTCTTTGCCGTAAAAATGTCCATGTGGATATGGTGAACTCTAAGAATATGGATTGCATTGCTGGTGAATACACTGAGTACATTAGTGATGATTCCATTAAGACTGAAGATTTTGACCAATATCCAGTGGAATTTTTAAATGCACTCACACCAATGGGAATGCCTTCTCATCGCCTCAAATTACAAATAGGTACCATTGTCATGCTTTTGTGCACCATAACATCATAAAAGGTCTTTGGAATGGGACTCACTTGATTGTCATCGTTTTTTTGACAATATGATTCAAGCAAAAGTCATTACTGGGTCTGCAGAAGGAAATGTGGTGTTTATTCCAAGGATTGATTTATCTACATCAGACACTGGCTTACCTTTCAAGTTAAGACGTTGACAATTTCCCGTGAAGTCTACTTTTGCCATGACCATCAACAAATCCCAAGGCCATACACTGAAGAAAGTAGGGATTTTTTTTGCCAGAACCCGTTTTTGGACATGGACAGTTATATGTGGCTTTTTCACGTGTGAAAAGATGATGCAATAAAAAGGTGAAAGTGTTGGATACACCCATTCAAGTCAAATTGCTGCCCAGTAGTGAAATACTCTTTACTACAAATATTCTCTCTTATAATATTTTATTTTAAATTCTTTAGATACATATTAGATTTAGATACATACTTACTTTCTAATTAAATACAAATATTACAATAAATTAGTTTAGCCATAGATGTATAGCAATATAAAAAAAAAAAAAAAAAAAAAAAAATATTATTTGTTATACAAAAAGATATTAAAATTAGTTATTATATATAAAATAGTTATTTAAGAAATATAATCGTTAGTGTTCATTTTCAATAACAATATAGTATATAGAAATATTTTAGTTTAAATTCTTTATATGCATATTACATTTAGATACATACTTATTTTCTAATTAAACAAAAATATTCCCATAAAATAGTTTAGCCATAGATGTATAGTACTAAAAAAAAAAAAAAAAAAAATTACTTTACCCATAGATGTATAGAAATTGACCAAAAAAATTACAAAAAAATAGTTTACAAATAGATGTATAGCAATAAAATAATCCAAAATACCAAACAAATTAGTTTAGTTTTAGATAAAGACATTTAATTAGTTATTAGATACTAGCAGTGAGCCCGATGCAAATGCATCGGGATTCTAGAACGTGCATTAATTTGATTATAGTAGTTATAGCTGTTAGCTGATGCAAATGCATCGGGTATCTAAAATATGTTATTGTTTTTTTAAACATTTTTAAATAATAATCGCATCATCAATAGCAATAATATAAGCCTAGCTTATTATTAGCAGTAATGCATATAATACATTATAGCATATTATGACATTAATAAGTATAATAGCATTAAGATTATATTAGCATTAATAGCATTATTATAGCATTTTGCATTAATAATAGCATTAATAACATTATTAATAGCATTAATAGCATTATTATTAACATTAATAGCATAATAATGCATTATTATCATTAATAATAGCATTATAATTATTAATAGCATTAATAGCATTAATTAATACATAATAATAACATTATTAGCATTAATAATAGCATTAAAATTATTAATAGCATTAATAGTATTATTAATTAGCATTAATAGCATTAATAATAGCATTATTATAGCATTAAATAATAGATTAATAACATTAATATAGCATTATAGCATTATTATTTGCATTAATAGCAATATTAATAGCATTAATAGATAAATATTAGCATTAATAGCATTAATAGCATAATTATGCATTAATAGCATTATTAATAGCATTAATAGCATTATTATTAGCATTAATAGCATTAATAATAGCATATACATTAATATAGCATTAATAACATTATTAATAGCATTAATAGCATTATTATTAGCATTAATAGCATTAATAATGCATTAATAGGATAATATTAGCATTGATAGCATTAATAGCATAATTAATAGCATTAATAGCATTATTAATAGCATTAATAGCATTATTATTAGCATTAATAGCATTAATAGGATAAATATTAGCATTAATAGCATTATTATAGCATTATTATTGCATTAATAATAGCATTATTAGCATTATTAATAGCATTAATAACATTATTAATGCATTAATAGCATTATTATGCATTAATAGCATTAATAGCATTATTATTAGCATTAATAGCATTAATAATACCATAATAGGATAAATATTAGCATTAATAGCATATAATAGAATAATTAATAGCATTAATAGCATTATTAATAGCATTAATAGCATTAATAGTAATATTAGCATTAATAGCATTAATTTATAGCATTAATAATACATTATAGAGATAATATTAGCATTAATAGCATTAATAGCATTATTAATAGATTATTAGCATTATATTAGCATTAATAGATTAAATAGCATTTGCATTAATAATAGATTAATAACATATTAATAGCATTATTTTAGCATTAATAGCATTAATTAGCATTATTAATTCAATTAATAGCATTAATATACCATTAATAGGATAAATATTACATTATAGCATTAATAGCATATTAATAGCATTAATAGCATTATTAATAGCATTAATAGCATTTTATAGCATTATAGCATTAATAGATAATTATTAGCATTAATAGCATTAATAGCATTATTAATAGCATTATTATTGCATTAATAGCATTAATAGCATTATTAGCATTATAATAGCATATATAACATATAATTAATAGCATTAATAGCATATATTAATAGCATTAATAGCATTAATAGCATTAATTAGCATTAATAGCATTAATATATATTAATAGGATAAAATATTAGCATTAATAGCATTAATAGCATAAATAATAGCATTAATAGCATTAATTAGATAGCATTAATTAGCATTATTAATAGCATAAATAGCATTATTAATAGCATTATTAGCATTAATAATAGCATTAATTAGCATTAAATAGCATTAATACATTATATTAGCATTAATAGCATTAATAATAGCATTATTAGCATTAATAATAGCATTATTATACATTATTAATAGCATTAATAGCATTATTATAGCATTATAGCATTTAATAGCATTAATAGTATTATTAATAGCATAATAGCATTATTAATAGCATTAATAGCATTAATAATAGCATTAATAGCATTATAGCATTATAATAATAGCATTATTATAATAGCATATTATTAGCATTATAGCATATAATAGCATTATTGCATTAATAATAGCATTAATAACATTTATTAATAGCATTAATAGCATTATTATTAGCATTAATAGCATTATATAGCTTTATTAGCATTAATATTAATTAATACATTAATTAATTAGCATTATTAGCATTTTTATATTAATAGCATTAATACATTATTAATAGCATTAATAGCATTATTATTAGCATAATAGCATTATATAATAGCATATATTACATTATTAATAGCATTAATTAATTATTAATTAGATTATTATGCTATTATTTTAATTTAATATATTGCATTAATAATAGCTTTATTATACATTTAATATTATAGCATTATTATGCTAAATTATATATTATATAGTTATTATACTTATAGATTTAATTATTTATTATAGTTTATTTTATTTTATTAATTTTAATATGCTTAATTATTTTTAGCATTATATAGCATTAATAATAGATTATAGCATATAAACATTAATACATTATTAATGCATTAATAGCATTAAATTAGCATTAATAGCATTAATTATTATTATTTACATTAATTAGCATTAATAATAGCATTATTAGCTTAATAATAGCATTAATACATTTTAATTTAATGCATTATTATTAGCATTATATAGCATTATATAATTAGGATTATTAGCATTAATTAATAGCATTAATAACATTATATTAGCATTAATAGCATTATTATTAGCATTAATAGCATTATTATTAGCAGTAATATCATTATTATTAGAATTATTTTTTTTAATTATTTATTTTATTTTAATATTTATTATTTTTTATTTATTTTTTTATTATTTTTTAATTATTTTTTTTATTATTAAATTTAATTATTTAGGATGAGACCCAGTTCTCATTCAGGTCCGCTGGAAGGGCTGATATAATTAGCATATATTTATTTTTTTTATTATTATTTTTATTGAATTATTTATTATTTTTTATTTATTTTTTTATTATTTTTTAATTATTTTTTAATTATTTTTTTTATTATTAAATTTATTATTTAGGCTGAGACCCAGTTCTCATTCAGGTCCGCTGGAAGGGCTGATATAATTAGCATATATTTATTTTTTTTATTATTATTTTTATTGAATTATGTATTATTTTTTATTTATTTTTTTTAATATTTTTTAATTATTTTTTAATTATTTTTTTTATTATTAAATTTATTATTTAGGCTGAGACCCAGTTCTCATTCAGGTCCGCTGGAAGGGCTGATATAATTAGCATATATTTATTTTTTTTATTATTTTTTTTATTGAATTATTTATTATTTTTTTTTATTTTTTTATTATTTTTTAATTATTTTTTAATTATTTTTTTTATTATTAAATTTATTATTTAGGCTGAGACCCAGTTCTCATTCAGGTCCGCTGGAAGGGCTGATATAATTAGCATATATTTATTTTTTTTATTATTATTTTTATTGAATTATTTATTATTTTTTATTTATTTTTTTTTTATTTTTTAATTATTTTTTAATTATTTTTTTTATTATTAAATTTATTATTTAGGCTGAGACCCAGTTCTCATTCAGGTCCGCTGGAAGGGCTGATATAATTAGCATATATTTATTTTTTTTATTATTATTTTTATTGAATTATTTATTATTTTTTATTTATTTTTTTATTATTTTTTAATTATTTTTAAATAATTTTTTTTTATTATTTAATTTATTTATTTTTTTAAATCAGACTGAGACACAGTTCTCATTCAGGTCCGCATTTTTTTTTTTTTATTATTATTTTTATTAAATTATTTATTATTTTTTAATTATTTTTTAATTATTTTTTTTATTATTAAATTTATTTATTTTTTTTACTTGCGAGTGAGACACAGTTCTCATTCAGGTCCGCCTTTTTTTTCCCCATTGACATACATTAGCGGTGTGTCGGCGATTTTATGGCCGGCCACCTGGTTCTATTTGTCGGCCCTAAAATCGCGGACACACCGCTAATGCATGTCTATGGGCAGTCAGCTCGAATTCTGATTGGTCCGCGTCCAATCCGAAATCGGGCTGACTGCCCATAGACATGCATTAGCGGTGTGTCCGCGATTTTAGGGCCGACAAATAGAACCAGGTGGCCGGCCATAAAATCGCAGACACACCGCTAATGTATGTCAATGGGGAAAAAAAAAGGCGGACCTGAATGAGAACTGCGTCTCAGTCTGAGGGGCTCTTCTGATTGGCTGAGGGCAGTATACAGCGACCAATCAGAAGAGGGCCTCAGATCTCATTGAGATAGAATGGGGGATTTTTCGTCCATTCTATCTTAATGAGAAGGAAGAGGACGTCGGAGGTGGAAGTTAGCGAAAAGAAGACAGAAGATCCCCGGGGCCGGACGAAGAGGCGGAGATGGCGGAAAGAAGAGAGAAGACCCCCGGGGCCGGAGGAAGAGGACGCCTGGCCGGACGGAGGACTTGTGGATGGGACGGACGATCAGATGACTTGAAGGCATGTAAGTGATCGACGGGGACGTTAGGTTAGGAGACGGTGGGGGCTTCGGGTGTAGGGCCTTAGGTGACAGCGGCGTTAGGTTAGGGGACTGCGGGGGCTTAGGGTGTAGGGCTTTAGCGAGAGGGGCAGGGAGTAGACGGCGGGGCTTAGGGGGTATCGGCGGGGGCTTAGGATGCTGCGGGTCGGGGGTTAGGTGGTCGGGGCTTAGCGTGTACGGGTGCGGCGGACTTAGGGGGTATCGGCGGGGGCCTAGGATGCTACGGGGGTTAGGGGGTAGGGTCTTAGGGGCGGTGGTGCCTTAGGGGGTAGGCGGCATGGCTTAGGGGGTATCGGCGGGGGCCTAGGATGCTACGGGCCTTAGGGGGTAGGGGCTTAGGGGCTGCTGCGGGGCTTAGGGGGTAGGGGCTTAGGGGCTGCTGCGGGGCTTAGGGGGTAGGGGCTTAAGGGCGGCGGTGGCTTAGGGGGTAGACGGCGGGGCTTAGGGGGTATCGGCGGGGGCTTAGGATGCTGCGGGTCGGGGGTTAGGTGGTCGGGCTGCTGCGGGGCTTAGGGGGTAGGGGCTTAGGGGCGGCGGTGGCTTAGGGGGTAGACGGCGGGGCTTAGGGGGTATCGGCGGGGGCTTAGGATGCTGCGGGTCGGGGGTTAGGTGATCGGGGCTTAGCGTGTAGGGGTGGGGCGGACTTAGGGGTAGGGCCTTAGGTGCGGCGGGGTGGTTTTGTTGCGGGGTGGGTGTGCGGACATGGGGGTGGGTGTGCGGACATGGGGGGGCTGTGCGGACATGGGGGTGGGTGTGCGGACATGGGGGGGCTGTGCGGACATGGCGGTGGGTGTGCGGACATGGGGGTGGCTGTGCGGAGATGGGGGGGCGGCTATGCGGACATGGGGGGCCTGTTTGGACCTGGGTGAGGCTGTGCGGACATTGGGGGGGCGAGTTGTGGGTAGCGGGGAGCGGAGGCGGCTATGCCGCCTCAGCTCCATGGTCCCCGGGGAGCGAGTTGCGGCTCAGGCAGCGACTCGCAATGGCCTCGCGGCCATTGCTCGTGCTACCTGAGCGGTAAATCGGTAAATTTTGTAGCCGAGGCTGTGGATCGATTTTGGGGCAGCGGCTCGCAATGGCCGCGGCCACCCTGGGCCAGCGACTCGCAATGGCCTCGCGGCCATTGCTCGCGCAGCATTGGGCGCTTCGCGCCCAATGTTAAATTCGTATCCACATGTCGACATCGGAAAGTGCGCGCGGAGGGGCGCTTTTCCGATTCGCGATTATATAATAGATTAAATAGGTCTTTAAGAAATATAGTCCTTAGTTTCACTTTTCACTAAAAATATAGTGTATAAAAATATTTTACTTTCAATTATTTACATACATATTCTATTTAGATACATACTTTCTAATTAAACACAAATCTATTATATAATCGCGAATCGGAAAAGCGCCCCTCCGCGCGCTACTTCCGATGTCGTCATGTGGATACGAATTTAACATTGGGCGCGAAGCACGAGTCGCTGGCCCAGGGCGAGCAATGGCCGCGAAGCGGCCATTGCGAGTCGCTGGCCAAAAATCTACCCACAGGCTCGCCCACAACGTTCGCCATTTACCGCTCAGGTAGCGCGAGCAATGGCCGCGAGGCCATTGCGAGTCGCTGCCTGAGCCGCAAATCGCTACCCGGGGATCATGGAGCGAGTCGCTGCCTGAGCCGCAACTCGCTCCCTCATGTCCGCACAGCCCCCCCATCTTCGCACAGCCCCCCCATGTCCGCACAGCCGCCCCCCCATGTCCGCACAGCCGCCCGCCATGTCTGCACAGGCCGCCCCCCCATGTCCGCACAGACCTCCTCATGTTCGCACAGCCACCCCCATGTCCGCTCACCCACCCCCATGTCCGCACACCCACCCCCATGTCCGCACACCCACCCCCATGTCCGCACACCCACCCCCATGTCCGCACAGCCCCCCCATCTACACACAGCCCCCCCCATGTCCGCACACACACCCTCATGTCCCCACAGCCCCCCCCATGTCCGCACACACACCCTCATGTCCCCACAGCCCCCCCATCTCCGCACAGCCCCACCATATCCGCACACCCACCCCCATCTCTCCACAGACCCCCCCATGTCCGCACAGCCACCCCGCAACAAAACCACCCCGCCGCACCAAAGCCCCTACCCCCTAAGTGCGCCGCACCCCTACACCCTAAGCCCCGACACGCCGCACCTATGCCCCTAAGTCCGCCGCTCCTAACCCCCTACCCCCTAAGTGTGCCGCCCCTAACCACCGCTGCATCCTAAGCCCCCACCGATACCCCCTAAGCCCCGCCGCCTACCCCCTAACTCCGCCGCCCCTACCCCCTAAGCTCCGCCGCATTCTAAGCACCCACCGATACACCCTAAAGCCCCGCCGCCCATCCCCTACTCCCTAAGCCCCGCCGCTTCCTAAGCTCCCGCCGCTGTCCCCCCCCGCTCGCGCTAACACCTAACGCCCTACACCCGAAGCCCCCGCCGTCCCCTAACCTAACGTCCCCGTCGATCACTTACATGCCTTCAAGTCATCTGATCGTCCGTCCGATCCACAAGTCCTCCGTCCGGCCAGGCGTCCTCTTCCTCCGGCCACGGGGGTCTTCTCTCTTCTTTCCGCCATCTCCGCCTCTTCGTCCGGCCCCGGGGAACTTCTGTCTTCTTTTCGCAAACTTCCACCTCCGACGTCCTCTTCCTTCTCATTAAGATAGAATGGACGAAAAATCCGCCATTCTACCTCAATGAGATCTGAGGCCCTCTTCTGATTGGTCGCTGTATACTGCCCTCAGCCAATCAGAAGAGCCCCTCATTTTTTTATTATTTTTAAATTATTTTTAAATTATTTTTTTTATTAAATTTATTTATTTTTTTAAGTCAGACTGAGACACAGTTCTCATTCAGGTCCGCATTTTTTTATTTTTTTTATTATTATTTTTATTTAATTATTTATTATTTTTTATTTATTTTTTTATTATTTTTTAATTATTTTTAAATTATTTTTTTTATTATTTAATTAATTTATTTTTTTAAGTGAGAGTGAGACACAGTTCTCATTCAGGTCCGCCTTTTTTTTTTTTTTTTTATTATTATTTTTATTTAATTATTTATTATTTTTTATTTATTTTTTTTTATTTTTTAATTATTTGTTAATTATTTTTTTTATTATTTAATTTATTTATTTTTTAAGTGAGAGTGAGACACAGTTCTCATTCAGGTCCACCTTTTTTTTTTTTTTTTTATTATTATTTTTATTTAATTATTTATTATTTTTTATTTATTTTTTTATTATTTTTTAATTATTTTTAAATTATTTTTTTTATTATTTAATTTATTTATTTTTTTAAGTGAGAGTGAGACACAGTTCTCATTCAGGTCCGCCTTTTTTTTTCCCCATTGACATACATTAGCGGTGTGTCGGCGATTTTATGGCCGCCCACTTGGTTCTATTTGTCGGCCCTAAAATCGCGGAAACACCGCTAATGCATGTCTATGGGCAGTCAGCCCGATTTCTGATTGGACGCCGACCAATCCGAATTCGAGCTGACTGCCCATAGACATGCATTAGCGGTGTGTCCGCGATTTTAGGGCCGACAAATAGAACCAGGTGGCCGGCCATAAAATCGCCGACACACCGCTAATGTATGTCAATGGGAAAAAAAAAAGGCGGACCTGAATGAGAACTGTGTCTCACTCTCACTTAAAAAAATAAATTAATTAAATAATAAAAAAATAATTTAAAAATAATTAAAAAATAATAAAAAAATAAATAAAAAATAATAATTAATTAAATAAAAATAATAATAAAAAAAAAAAAAGGCGGACCTGAATGAGAACTGTGTCTCACTCTCACTTAAAAAAATAAATAAATTAAATAATAAAAAAAAATAATTTAAAAATAATTAAAAAATAATAAAAAAATAAATAAAAAATAATAAATAATTTAATAAAAATAATAATAACAAAAAAAAATCCGGAACTGAATGAGAACTGTGTCTCACTCTCACTTAAAAAAATAAATAAATTTAATAATAAAAAAAATAATTTAAAATTAATTAAAAAATAATAAAAAAACAAAAAACAAAAAAAAATAAATTAATAAATATTAAAAAAAAATAATAAAAAAAAAAAAAAAAATACAAAAATTTATAAAATATACTACTAATAAAAAAAAAAAAAAATTATACCCTATGTAAGTCAATTCCGGACCGGAATAGACACTGTTTGTAAAGACACTCTCCATTCAGGTCCGCTCAAACGCCTCATTCACTTACATAGCGGATAATCCTGGACGCTAATTAGTCGCGTCTTCCCATAGACAAACATGCCCATGTTTCTCTATGGGGAAAAAAAACACCAATCACCGTCCAAAATTATCCCCTTTGTAAGTCAATTACACCTTTTAGCGGACCTGAATGGAGACTCTTTGGAAATAGTTTCCATTCAAAGCCCAATCAGCACTCGCTTTACGCCCCCCCGCCATTTTGTGGTTTCAAATTTCACAGCCCAGTTTATAAGGCGCGAAATTTGAAATCACTATTCATTTCTGCTACTCGCTACCTCAAAGACGGAGTGCCGGATTCCGAGGCCCGCAAGAAGACTCGCTCCTGGATTACCGAAGCAAGCTTCAAGACGACCGCTACTACCCTACAGCTAAGATATCCTTTCTGAGATAAAAACCTTTCTTTACTTTCTTTTCTTTTACCTTTTCTACCGCTCCCCAGCCCACACACACACCACCACCGCCGCCGATCCCCAGCCCACACACCACCACCACCGCCGCTGCTCCCCAGCCCACACACCACCACCGCCGCCGCTCTCCCAGCCCACACACCACCACCGCCACCGCTCTCCAGCCCACACACCACCACCACCGCCGCTCCCCAGCCCCGATTATGTCCGCACAGCCCCCCCGCCAATGTCCCCCCGCAAATCGGTACCCGGGGACCATGGAGCGAGTTGCTGCCTGAGCCGCAACTCGCTCCCCCATGTCCGCAACAGCCGCCCCCCCATGTCCGCTCCCCCGCCCCCCCATGTCCGCTCACCCGCCCCCCCATGTCCGCTCACCCACCCCCCATGTCCGCTCACCCACCCCCCCATGTCCGCTCACCCACCCCCATGTCCGCACAGCCCCCCCATCTACACACAGCCCCCCCATGTCCGCACACACACCCTCATGTCCCCACAGCCCCCCCATCTCCGCACACCCACCCCCATCTCCGCACAGACCCCCTCATGTCCGCACAGCCACCCCGCAACAAAACCACCCCGCCGCACCAAAGCCCCTACCCCCTAAGCCCCGACACGCCGCACCTATGCCCCTACACCCTAAGCCCCGCCGCACCTATGCCCCTACCCCCTAAGCCCCGCCGCACCTAAGCCCCTACCCTCTAAGCGTCGCCGCACCCAAGCCCCTACCCTATAAGCCCCGCCGCAGCTAACCCCCTACCCCTAAGAACCGTCGCACCTAAGCCCCTACCCTCTAAGCCCCGCCGCATCCTAAGCCCCCACCAATACCCCCTAAGCCCCGCCGCACCTAAGCCCCTACCCTATAAGCCCCCGCCGCACCTAACCCCCTACCCCCTAAGAACCGCCGCACCTAAGCCCCTACCCTCTAAGCCCCGCCGCATCCTAAGCCCCCACCAATACCCCCTAAGCCCCACCGCCTACCCCCTAAGTCTGCCGCTCCTAACCCCCTACCCCCTAAGTCAGCCGCCCCTAACCACCGCCGCATCCTAAGCCCCTACCCCCTAAGCCCCGCCGCCTACCCCCTAACTCCGCCGCCCCTACCCCCTAAGCTCCGCCGCATTCTAAGCACCCACCGATACACCCTAAAGCCCCGCCGCCCATCCCCTACTCCCTAAGCCCCGCCGCTTCCTAAGCTCCCGCCGCTGTCCCCCGCTACTCGCGCTAACACCTAACGCCCTACACCCGAAGCCCCCGCCGTCCCCTAACCTAACGTCCCCGTCGATCACTTACATGCCTTCAAGTCATCTAACATAGTAACATAGTAACATAGTTTTTAAGGTTGAAGGAAGACTTTAAGTCCATCTAGTTCAACCCATAGCCTAACATGTTGATCCAGAGGAAGGCAAAAAAAACCCCATGTGGCAACACTAATCTCCACATTGGGGGAAAAAATTCCTTCCTGACTCCAGATACGGCAATCAGACTAATTCCCTGGATCAACGCCCTATCAAAGAATCTAGTATGTATAACTGGTAATATTATAGTTTTCAAGAAAGGCATCCAGGCCCCTCTTAAATGTTAGTAGTGACTCACTCATTACAACATCATGTGGCAGAGAGTTCCATAGTCTCACTGCTCTTACAGTAAAGAATCCGCGTCTGTGATTATGATTAAACCTTCTTCCCTCCAGACGTAGAGGATGCCCCCTTGTCCCAGTCTCAGGCCTAAGAGTAAAGAGATCATTAGAAAGGTCTCTGTACTGCCCCCTCATATATTTGTACATTATTATAAGATCACCCCTAAGCCTTCGTTTTTCCAAGCTAAATAACCCCAAGTTTAATAACCTGTCTTGGTATTGCAGACCCCTTAGTCCTCTAATAACTTTTGTCGCTCTTCTCTGGACCCCGCTCTAGTTCAGCTATGTCTTTCTTATACACCGGAGACCAGAATTGTACACAGTATTCTAAGTGTGGTCGCACTAGTGACTTGTATAGAGGTAAAATTATGTTCTCCTCATGAGCATCTATGCCTCTTTTAATACATCCCATTATTTTATTTGCCTTTGCAGCAGCTGCCTGACACTGGCCACTAAATGTGAGTTTGTCATCTACCCATACACCCAGGTCTTTTTCAGTGATAGTTTTGCCCAGTGTTTTATAATTAAGCACATAATTATACCCTTTGTTTCCTCTGCCCAAGTGCATGACTTTACATTTATCCCCATTAAAGCGCATTTGCCATTTAGCAGCCCAAGCTTCTAGTTTACATAAATCCTCCTGTAATATAAAATTGTCCTCCTCTGTATTGATTACCCTGCAGAGTTTAGTGTCATCTGCAAATATTGAGATTCTACTCTGTATGCCCCCTACAAGGTCATTAATAAATATATTAAATAGAAGCGGGCCCAACACTGACCCCTGTGGTACCCCACTGTTAACTGTGACCCATTCTGAGTGTGTTCCATTAATAACCACCCTTTGTTTCCTATCACTAAGCCAGTTCTTAACCCACTTACACATATTTTCCCCTATCCCCATTGCCCTCATTTTATGTATCAACCTTTTGTGTGGCACCGTATCAAAAGCTTTTGAAAAGTCCATATACACCACATCCACTGCATTTCCTTGGTCCAGTCCAGAACTTACTTCTTCATAGAAGCTTATTAGATTAGTTTGACAGGAACGGTCCCTCGTAAAAACCATGTTGATAATGGGTCATGAGGTTATTTTTGTTCAGATACTCCAGTATAGCATCTCTTAGAAAACCCTCTAGGATTTTACCCACAGTAGAGGTTAAGCTTACTGGCCTATAATTTCCAAGTTCAGTTTTTGTCCCCTTTTTGAATATTGGCACCACATTTGCTATACGCCAGTCCTGTGGTACAGACCCTGATATTATGGAATCTTTAAATATTAAAAATAATGGTCTATCTATGACAGTACTTAATTCCTGCAGCACTCTGGGGTGTATCCCATCTGGGCCCGGGGATTTGTCAATTTTAGTGATTTTTAGACGATGCCGTACTTCCTCTTGGGTTAAGCAGGTGACGTTTAATTGAGAATTTTTGTTATCACTGATCATATTGTCTGTCATGGGATTTTCTTGTGTAAATACTGTTGAAAAAAAGTCATTTAGCATATTTGCTTTTTCCTCATCCTCATCCACCATTTCACCCAGACTATTTTTAAAGGGGCCAACACCATCATTTTTTAGTCTCTTACTATTTATGTAGTTAAAAAATATTTTGGGATTCTTTTTACTTTCTCTGGCAATGAGTCTCTCTGTCTCAATCTTTGCTGCCTTGATTTGCTTTTTACAAATGTTATTTAATTTTCTGTATTTATTTAATGCTTCATCACTACCTACTTGCTTTAATTCCCTAAATGCTTTCTTTTTGTCACATATTGCACTTCTTACCGCTTTATTTAGCCATAGTGGTTTCCTCCTATTTCTAGCATGCTTATTCCCATAGGGTATATATTGTGCACAGGTCCTATTCAGGATGCTAATAAACATCTCCCATTTGTGTTGTGTACTTTTATGTCTCAGGACATCGTCCCAGTTTATTGCACTAAGATCATCTCTCAACCGTTGGAAATTTGCCTTCCTGAAGTTTAGTGTCCTTGTGGCCCCTCTACTACACGTCTTAGTAAAGGATACTTGAAAGCTTATTAAGTTATGATCACTATTACCCAAGTGACCTCCAACCCGTATATTTGATATGCGGTCTGGCCTGTTAGTTAATATTAGGTCCAGCAGTGCCCCCCTTCTTGTTGGGTCCTGAACCAGTTGTGAAAGGTAATTGTCTCTTATAGTTTTCAAAAACTTATTACCTTTGCTAGAACTGCAGGTTTCTGTTCCCCAATGTATTTCAGGGTAGTTGAAGTCCCCCATAATAATGACTTCTCCCTGAGTCGCTGCTTCATCTATTTGCTTTATGAGGATAGTCTCCTCCACTTCCATTATTGTTGGGGACTTATAACAAACCCCTATCAGTAATTTATTATTTTTTCCCCCTCCCCTTATCTCCACCCACAGAGACTCTACATTTCCATTAGATTCACCTATATATTATCACGCAGGATGGGTTTTAAGGATGATTTTACGTATAAACATACACCTCCTCCTCGCCTATTTGTACGGTCATTTCTGAACAGACAATAGCCCTGTAAATTAACAGCCCAGTCATGACTCTCGTCCAGCCAAGTCTCCGAAATCCCCACCATGTCATAATTATTTTCCAACAAAATCAATTCTAATTCCTCCATTTTGTTGGTGAGGCTTCTGGCATTAGTGAACATGCACTTTATGCATCTCTCTTTACCTCTATTCCTTCCTACTAGATTGACTGTTCTAACCCCACCCCCCATGCCACCCCCAATTTTATTACTTGTGCCCAGGTTTACTGTTTACACTATCTTCCCCTCCTATACAATGAATACCCACCCCCCCAATCCCTAGTTTAAACACTCCTCCAACCTTCTAGCCATTTTCTCCCCCAGCACAGCTGCACCCTCCCCATTGAGGTGCAGCCCGTCCCTAGCATAGAACCTGTAGCCAACAGAGAAGTCGGCCCAGTTCTCCAGGAACCCAAACCCCTCCTTCCTACACCAATTCCTGAGCCACTTATTTATCTCCCTAATCTCCCGTTGCCTCTCTGGTGTGGCACGTGGTACAGGCAGTATTTCAGAGAATACTACCTTGGAGGTCCTTGCCTTAAGCTTGCAGCCTAATTCCCTGAAATCATCTTTAAGGACCTTCCACCTACCTCTAACTTTGTCATTTGTGCCAATGTGCACCATGACCGCTGGGTCCTCACCAGCCCCTCCCAGTAATCTGTCAACCCGATCAGCGATGTGCCGGACTCGAGCGCCAGGTAGGCAGCACACTGTTCGACGATCCCTGTCTTTGTGACAGATTGCCCTATCTATTCCCCTAATAATTGAGTCCCCCACTACCAGCACCTGTCTGGCATGCCCTACTCTCCTGTTTTCCCCCTTACTGGAGCAGACACTCCTCTGGCTTTCAGAGGTCATGCCCTGCTGCAGCAGTGCTGTACCTGAACTCACACCCCCCTCATCTGCCAACATAGCAAATTTATTGGGGTGTGCCAGATCAGGGCTAGCCTCCCTGGCACCTTCCCTCTACCCCGCCTTCTAACTGTCACCCAGCTAGCTACCTCATGGTCCTGAGGCTCCATAGTACCATCCTCCCCCACATCTATCCCATTGAGCAGCTGTTCAGTGAGCAGCAGACTCCTTTCCATATTGTCTATGGATCTCAGCGTTGTCAGTCGTTCATTTAGTTCCAGTATCTGGGCTTCCAAATGCACAACGTACTCACATCTCACACAGCAGTATGCACCCTCGGCCGGCTGGTCAAGGAATGCATACATGTGGCAAGATGTACACTGGATGGCATTGCCAATCATGGAGCTCATTTCCTAATGGGGATTGCACCAGACAGAAATGATAAGTAAAAAGAAATGCAAAGTATTAATAAAATACAACCAGCAATTCAGTAAGTCCTCCCTTCCAAACTCCCTTAATCCAAAGTCACTGAATCACAAGTCACACACTTACTTCTGTCGCACTTGCTCTGTCACACAAAGCTCGCAGTCACACTCGCTAGAGAATCAGATATAATCGTCCGTCCGATCCACAAGTCCTCTGTCCGGCCAGGCGTCCTCTTCCTCCGGCCCCGGGGGTCTTCTCTCTTCTTTCCGCCATCTCCGCCTCTTTGTCCGGCCCCGGGGATCTTCTGTCTTCTTTTCGCAAACTTCCACCTCCGACGTCCTCTTCCTTCTCATTAAGATAGAATGGACGAAAAATCCGCCATTCTACCTCAATGAGATCTGAGGCCCTCTTCTGATTGGTCGCTGTATACTGCCCTCAGCCAATCAGAAGAGCCCCTCATTTTTTTATTATTTTTAAATTATTTTTTAATTATTTTTTTTATTATTAAATTTATTTATTTTTTTAAGTCAGACTGAGACACAGTTCTCATTCAGGTCCGCATTTTTTTTTTTTTTTTATTATTATTTTTATTTAATTATTTATTATTTTTTATTTATTTTTTTATTATTTTTAAATTATTTTTAAATTATTTTTTTTATTATTTAATTTATTTATTTTTTTAAGTGAGAGTGAGACACAGTTCTCATTCAGGTCCGCCTTTTTTTTTTTTTTTTATTATTATTTTTATTTAATTATTTATTATTTTTTATTTATTTTTTTATTATTTATTAATTATTTTTAAATTATTTTTTTTATTATTTAATTTATTTATTTTTTTAAGTGAGAGTGAGACACAGTTCTCATTCAGGTCCGCCTTTCCGCCGACCTATCCGAATTCGAGCTGACTGCCCATAGACATGCATTAGCGGTGTGTCCGCGATTTTAGGGCCGACAAATAGAACCAGGTGGCCGGCCATAAAATCGCCGACACACCGCTAATGTATGTCAATGGGAAAAAAAAAAGGCGGACCTGAATGAGAACTGTGTCTCACTCTCACTTAAAAAAATAAATAAATTTAATAATAAAAAAAATAATTAAAAAATAATTAAAAAATAATAAAAAAATAAATAAAAAATAATAAATAATTAAATAAAAATAATAATAACAAAAAAAAAATAACAAATAAATTAATTTTAAAATAATAAAAAAATTAATTAATTTAATAAAAAAAAAAATAATTAAAAAATAATTAAAAAAAAATAAAAAAATATTACAAAAATAATAAAAAAAAAATGCTAATACTAATGATATTACTGTTAATAATAATCCTATTAATGCTAATATGTATGTTATTAATGCTAATAATTATGCTATTAATGCTAATAATAATGCTATTAATGCAAATAATATTGCTATTAATGCTAATAATTATGCTATTAATGCTCATATTTATGATATTAATGGTAATAATAATGCTATTAATGCAAATAATATTGCTATTAATTCTATTATTAATGCTAATAATTATTCTATTAATGGTAATCATAATGGTACTAATGCAAATAATATTGCTATTAATGCTATTATTAATGCTATTAATGCTAATATTTATGCTATTAATGCTAATAATTATGCTATTAATGGTAATCATAATGGTACTAATGCAAATAATATTGCTATTAATACTATTATTAATGCTATTAGCAATAATAGCTATTATGCTAATATTATGCTATTAATGCTAATATTTATGCTATTAATGCTAATATTTATGCTATTAATGCTAATAATTCTGCTATTAATGCTAATCATAATGGTATAATGCTAATAATATTGCTATTAATGGTAATCATAATGGTATTAATGCAAATAATTATGCTATTAATGCTAATAATTATTCTATTAATGGTAATCATAATGGTACTAATGCAAATAATATTGCTATTAATACTATTATTTATGCTATTAATGCTAATATTTATGCTATTAATGCTAATATTTATGCTATTAATGGTAATAATTATGCTATTAATGCTAATAATTATGCTATTAATGCTAATAATTATGCTATTAATGGTAATCATAATGGTATTAATGCAAATAATATTGCTAATAATGCTATTATAGCTATAATTATTGCTATTAATGCTAATATTATGCTATTAATGGTAATAAAATGCTATTCATTCAAATTATATTGCTATTAATGCTATTACTAATGCTATTAATGTTAATAATTATACTATTAATGCTAATAATTATGCTATTAATGGTAATAATAATGCTATTCATGCAAATAATATTGCTACTAATGCTATTAATGCTAATAATTATGCTATTAATGCTAATGATTATGCTATTAATGGTAATAAGAATGCTATTAATGCAAATAATATTAATATTAATGCTAATATTTATGCTATTAATGCTAATAATTATGCTATTAATGGTAATCATAATGGTATTAATGCAAATAATTATGCTATTAATGCTAATAATTATTCTATTAATGGTAATCATAATGGTACTAATGCAAATAATATTGCTATTAATACTATTATTAATGGTATTAATGCTAATAATTATGCTATTAATGGTAATCATAATGGTACTAATGCAAATAATATTGCTATTAATACTATTATTAATGCTAATAATGCTAATAATTATGCTATTAATGCTAATATTTATGCTATTAATGCTAATATTTATGCTATTAATGGTAATAATTATGCTATTAATGGTAATCATAATGCTATTAATGCAAATAATATTCCTATTAATGCTATTAATAATGCTATTAATGTTAATAATTATACTATTAATGCTAATAATTATGCTATTAATGGTAATAATAATGCTATTCATGCAAATAATATTGCTACTAATGCTATTAATGCTAATAATTATGCTATTAATGCAAATAATATTCCTATTAATGCTATTAATAATGCTATTAATGCTAATAATAATGCTGGTAATGCTAATATTTATGGTATTAATAGTAATAATGCTATTAATTCTAATAATATTGCTATTAATGCTAATAGTAATGCTATTAATGCTATTTATAATGCTATTACTCTATTCACACTGCTGTTAATACTATTAATACTGCTATTAATGTTATTAATACTGTTATTAATGATCATAATACTGCTAATAATGGTATTAATACTGCTATTACTGCTAATAATAATGCTATTGCTAATATTATTGCTATTGATGATGCTATTGATGATGCTATTGATGATGCTATTGATGATGCTATTGATGATGGTTTTGATGATGGTTTTGATGATGGTTTTGATGATGGTTTTGATGATGGTTTTGATGATGGTATTGGTATTCATGGTATTGGTATTATGTATGCACATTTGATGTCCTTAAGTATTCAGTGACCTCTTACTATTATTGATATGAATGAGAAACATGTTTATATATTTGTAATACGTTGTAGGGTACATTATAAGGACATACAAAACATGATATTTAAATATGTTCATTGTCTATCTGGAACTTATTATTTTCCTTAATAATTATTGTATACTTTTCAAGAATTCTTTTCTCCCAAAAAGCTTTTGTAAAAGCTCTTACGTACCTATACGACTCCAAGCATAGTATTACCTTTGTATGTCCTAACATGACTTCAAAGGATACTAGCAAGGATGTTGGCGGGTACAAAGCCGCATGGATGCGTAAGACACGTGCTAAAGAAACTGAAGAAGAGCGACAATGTCGTTTGGATAAGTCTAAAGCTGAGTATAAGCAACGCATTGCAACGGAGTCGCTGGAACAAAAACAACTACGCTTGGCCAAAAATGCTCAGAAGCTACGTCAACGCCGTCAAAAAAAAAAAGTAACACCACCAGTACATCACTCTGCTGATCAGACAGTAACCTCATCAGTACAACAGTCTGCTGATCAAACTGCAAGCTCACCTGTACAATATTCTGCTGATCTAACTCAGTGTGCTGATCGGACAGTAACCTCATCAGTACTACAGTCTGCTGATCCAACTGTAAGCTGACCAGTACTACAGTTTGCTCTCGCTCTTTCTAGCAGTTCACCGGATGAAAGGAGCACAATTCCTCAAGTTTCATCACCGCGCAAAGCAACAGCAAAGCGTAAACATTGTGCTCAGGAGACGTCACGCACAAAACGTTTTCGCCTTGAACAACAACAAACTCCTTTGGAGGCACAAATTGCTCAGGAGTCTTCACTATCCAAACAGAGCCGCTTACGTAAAAGTGGTGCCTCCCGTCGTCAACACCGCAAAAAGACGTCTTCTACTGTTACACAAGTGGATCCTGACTCTTTTTCTGCTTTATTACTTCAACGTCTCATCTATGTCGGTTTGCAGAAAGAACATCGTATTTACCTACCTAAACCTCCCTCTTCATATCCACCTGGATTTACAGATAGTGATTTTGGCATTGTGGAACATACCTGTGGCTCTATGATATTCATATGTAACCATTGTGAAGCTCGACATTTCATGGATGAGATGCCATCGGATAAACAGTATACTCTCTGTTGTCACAAGGGGAAGGTCAAGGTTCCGTTACCTCAGTATCCAGAGATGTTGGAATGTATTCTTAAAGGTCAGAGTCCATACAGTCGGAATATGATGGATAATATCAGAAGTATCAATAGTTCCTTTGGTTTTGCTTCTATGGGTGCAAGTATTGCTCCCCCACCTGGACATGGCCCTTATTGCTTCCGGATTCATGGCCAAATTTATCACCGTACTGGAACACTACATCCTGCTCCAGATCAAGCTCCTGCTTATGCCCAACTCTACATTTTAGATACTGCCACTGCTAATGACCAACGTTTACAGTGTGACGAAAATAAAAAATGTCATCCTAAATTGATGCGGGTCATTGCTAACTTATTAGATCGCATCAATCCTTTTGTTTCCGCATACAAAATGTTACGTTTTGTTGAACAAGAGGAACAGGAGAAGGCAATTCAAAATGGTACTGTCATGCCTAATATCATCATGGCTCTTAAACAGGATCGAGAACAAGACCCAAGACGCTATAATAAGCCAATTGTTAATGAAGTTGCTGTGGTCTTTGAAAATGCTGATGGAGAGCCACCCTTCAATAGAGACATTTTAATTCATCTGAAACCTGACCCAAACAATCCTTTAGCTCCAAAAACACAGCAAGTCAGTATTCTCCACAGTAATTTAGATGCTTTACTGTATCCGTTATTTTTTCCGCATGGAGAACAAGGCTGGCATGAGGGACTGAAGCATCAAGGTGAAAATCCACGGAGAATTACACAATTGCAGTATTACTGTTATTTGCTATCTGTACGTCCTGGGTTCAATCCTATTTTAAATGGTGGAAAACTAACGCAACAGTATTTAGTAGATGCGTATATAAAAATTGAGGCTAATCGCTTAAATTTTATACGTCAACATCAAAAAGACTTAAAAGTGGAGGACTATTGCGTACTACAGGAACATCTGCAAAGAAAATCTTTTGAAAAAGGAATTCCTATTGGCAAGACGGTCATTTTACCATCGTCGTTTGAAGGTAGTCCAAGAAATATGCAGCAACGTTATCAAGATGCCATGGCTATTGTGACTAAATTTGGACGGCCAGATCTTTTTATACCGATGACCTGTAATCCCAAATGGAGCGAGATTATCCACAATTTAGAACCATGGCAGAGGGTGGAACACAGACCAGATTTAGTCGCCCGTGTCTTCAAAATAAAATTAGAAGCCCTATTAAAAGATATAAACAGTGGATTATTTGGCAAGATTTGTGCAATGGTTCATGTAATCGAATTTCAAAAGCGGGGACTACCACATGCTCACATTTTGGTTATTCTGGATAGCAATTCCAAATTACGCACTGAGGTTGATGTCGATCATACTGTTTGGGCAGAAATTCCTGACCCATCCGAGTATCCTGTGCTCCATCAAATTGTGATGCAACATATGATTCATGGACCCTGTGGACAATTCAACCCCAATTCTCCATGTATGGATATTGGAAAGTGTAAAAAAGGATTCCCAAAAAATTTCCAACCAAAAACTCTAATAGCACACGATGCCTACCCAACTTATCAACGCAATGCAGGACCTTCATTTACACACCGTTCTCACATGGTTGATAATTCTTGGATTGTTCCCTATAACCCTTTCTTACTATTAAAGTATAAGTGTCATGTAAATGTGGAAATCTGTGCATCCATTAAAAGTGTCAAGTATCTATTCAAATATGTTTACAAAGGGCATGATAAAGCCAATCTGGAAATTTGTCAAACAAACATACAACATGATGAACCTCACCAATTTATGGATTCAAGATACGTCAGTGCACCGGAGGCAGCTTGGAGAATTTTTGCCTATCCAATGCATAAACAATCACACAGCATTGTTCGCCTTGCTGTACATCTGCCACAGTCACAACCACTTTATTTTCATGAAGATGCTTCTGTAGAGAACATTGCTGCCATGACACATAGAAAATCAACTCTTATGGCCTACTTTGAACTGAATGAGAATGACCCACGTGCTCATGAATACTTCTACCGCCAAATTCCTGAGCACTATGTCTGGAAAGATGGTGCATGGGAAATTAGGCAGAAACGTGGAACAACAGTCATTGGAAGAATGTATACGGTCAGTATGAAAGATGAAGAACGCTACTATTTACGGTTGTTGTTACTACATGTAAAAGGAGCAACAAGTTTTGAGCACATTAAGACCGTTAATGAAGTCGAGTACCCAACTTTTAAACAGGCAGCAATAGCCCTTGGATTACTTTTGGATGACAGTGTTTGGCGAAATACCTTACTGGATGGCTGTGTTCTAAACATGCCTGCACAGCTTCGGGATATGTTTGCTTACATATGTATCTTTGGTCCTCCTGCTCATCCATTGGAGTTGTGGCAAGAATTTAAAAAAGATTTTATTGAAGACTACTGACGTGCATATCACCCTAACAATGAGGACTGTGAGCATTGTGAAGGTTATGCAATGGCAGATGTTCAAAATGTGTTAAAATTTCATGGCAAAAGCTTTACGGATTTTAATCTACCACGCCCCAAAAGAAAACAACAACTACAACCACAATACAACAAAGAGGAGGAGTTTAGAAGAGCCCAAGAAATGAAAGAAACTTTAAATCAACAACAACTTTTGGCCTATAATGCCATAAATGAAGCATTACAGGATACAAGTCAGCAAGCTAAGTGCTTTTTCATTGATGGCCCAGGTGGCAGTGGGAAAACATATTTGTATGATTTGTTAATTCGTCAAATAAAAGGAGAAGGAGAAACTGTGTCACCTGCTGCCAGTACTGGGATTGCAGCCAACTTATTGGAAGGAGGAAGAACCATCCATTCACTTTACGGGATACCTATTCCAATCAATGAAACGTCTGTTTCAAGAATCAAAAATGATACTGATGCTGCACACCATTTGAAGAATACTAAACTTTTCATTATTGATGAATCCACTATGCTATCTAAATACGCACTGCATGTCATTGACCAACTATTAAAGGATGTTATGACCAAAGATATCTCGAAGAAAAATAAAACACCCTTTGGAGGGAAAGTCATTGTTCTGGGAGGAGACTTTCGTCAGTGTCTTCCTATTATTCCTCATGGAACACGAACTGATATCGTAGAGAGCTGCATTAAATATTCCAGACAATGGCAGATTTTCACTCAATTGCCACTACTTGACAACATGCGCTCTGTTGATCCAGAATACAGCAATTGGATACTTCAGCTGGGAAATGGACAATTGACCAATTCTTATAACCTTGGAGATGATGTTATAGAAATCCCTGAAGATATGATTTGCACAGGCTCACTAATATTTGACATTTTTGGTGAAAACATTGTAATTGATGTCAATGACAATGAAAGCATTAATACAGCAGCATCACATGCCATTCTTTGCCCCAAAAATGATGATGTGGATCAGGTCAACTCTAAGATCATGGATTGCATTGCTGGAGAGTATACAGAATACATTAGTGATGATTCCATTGATCCGGACGAGACAGAGGATCCAGAGCAATACCCTGTTGAGTTTTTAAATTCACTTACACCCACGGGGATGCCATCTCATCGTCTCAAATTAAAAATTGGCACCATTGTAATGCTTTTGAGGAACTTCAACAGCAGAAAAGGTCTTTGCAATGGGACTCGCTTAATTGTCACCGGTTTGTTTGCCAACATGATTCGAGCAAGAGTCATTACTGGGTCTGCTGGAGGAAATGTGGTTTTCATTCCCAGGATTGATTTGTGCCCATCAGAAACCGGCTTGCCTTTTAAGTTAAGACGTCGCCAATTTCCTCTGAAGCCAGCTTTTACCATGACAATAAACAAATCCCAAGGACAAACACTTGAGAAAGTAGGGATTTTTTTGCCAGAACCTGTTTTTGGACATGGACAATTGTATGTGGCTTTTTCAAGAGTGAGAAGACGATCCAATGTAAAAGTGAAAGTGGTGGACACTCCAATCCAAGGCAAATTGCTGCCTAACAGTGACAAAGTATTTACCAAAAATATTGTCTACAAGAATATTTTGCACTGAACTCTTCCCTATGACTATTCTTCCGTTTATTTATCTTTTGAAAAAAAAAAAAAAAAAAATTTACTGTTTCACATTTTATTCTTTTATATACTGATTTCTACTATATTTTTGTGGACATACATTTAAGATAATATGAGAGATGTGTATCATCCATATTTCTACAGTGGGTGATAAAAACCACTATTTAAAGCTCCAGCACTATATGTGCTGAGAGATTTCATTGTCAGTCTTTACAGGGAGAGGTTTTTGTGAACAGCTAAGAGACGGGTGGGACGGCTGTTCACACACATCTCATTAGCAAGGTGTGTTCCACATGTTTAGATAGATAGGGACAAACATAAATTATTAATTAGATTCTACCACACCATTTTTCTTAGATTTTTTCACTTTGTTGAGGAATATACTAAATGATAATAATTGATCATGAAGGACTCACCAACAACATACTTGCTGTAATTTTCATAATTGCATATATGTAATTTGTACTTAACTTGCGGTTTGTGCAGACAACATAGTTGCGGCAGTGTCATCCACATCAACTGCAGTCATCTGTGGTTAGTTAGTCGATGCATCTTATGCACCTGCTGAAGCTACGTTAACTGCATTTACCGTAGGTTAACTACAAGTTTTTTTGTTATTGCATGGATATTGCTGCAAGTCTGTAGTTGGTAACTCCTTCTGTATCAATTTACAAAATTTTATTATTTACATCACAATCCTCAAAAAATCTAAGAAAAATTCAGCTATAAAAAATATCTAAATTATACCAATTCGGATTTAGTTAGAGTAGGTCCCACCAGGCGTAAGGGCATCTTGACGCGATTGGTGGGCTGACACAAACTGGCTGATACACCTATTACTGTTATTAATTCATCAATTTTAATGATTGTGCATTAAGAAGTATTGCTACTTTGTGTTCTAAGACCCTTACAACATAATTATTCAATTTTCCTTATATGATATCAACAATACAAATATATGTAGTTGCTGTAAAGATGTCATTGGAATAATTGGATTATTATTTAAAAATCTTTAAAAAAACAATAAACATATTCTAGACAACCGATGCATTTGCATTAGTCTAACAGCTATAACTACTATAATCAAATTAACGCACGTTCTAGAATCCCGATGCATTTGCATCGGGCTCACAGCTAGTATTACAATAATTTAATTTAGCTATAGATGTAGAAGAATAGAAATAGACAAAAATACCAAAAATGAAAAGGAGGAAAGAACCAGAAAGCATGTACAAATGACCGGGATCAGAGAAACAGACCAATAATTCAAAAAAATTTTTTGTAAATCTTTATTAACAATAATACAGAGAAATATGAGCAAAAAACAAAAACAGAATAAAAACACTTAAAATGTGTGATGGGAAACCACCAACACAGCAATAACTATGGCCCCAGATGTCATCAGAATAGCTGTATCATGAGACCCAAACATGGGTTTAAATATTTGATTAGGACCTGCTGGTGACTAGACTCACAGGAAGGCAAGCCTGCTGACATGAAAGAATGAACAAAACAAGAGATTCCAGGACAATATAGGTGGCATTGATCAAAAAACAAGAAAATCATGAATAGCAATCATCAAACCCAGTTGAAAGATGATGCAGCTCAGCTAATATTGAATCAGAATATATTGCACCAATGTACAAAACAGTGAGATGCGACTCATAGACTCCTGTGATAAAGTATAGTACAGGGACCTAATGTCCCTTATGGAGTAACAAGAATGAAAGTCACAAATGCTATAATGTCAGTCCTGCCTAGGAGCTAATTAAGGACAAAGTTCTGAGCTCAAAAACACAGGTCTAGGAGAGCACACCATAAACTGGAATGGTCA
The DNA here is from genome assembly GCA_033576535.1 of Allobates femoralis. Taxonomy (NCBI): domain Eukaryota; kingdom Metazoa; phylum Chordata; class Amphibia; order Anura; family Aromobatidae; genus Allobates; species Allobates femoralis. The sequence goes on along the minus strand of JARQOC010000010.1, from coordinate 146,064,085 downwards.
GTTCAGTTAATGCTGAGGCATCAAAAATCATTCACCTGTGAGCAGGGTGAGAAAACATGAAGGATAAGCAAAGTCAGGACAATGCAACACCAATGCCTGGAAAAAAGTCAAAGATAAGTTATAGTCACCATAGCAGGTCAGGAGACCAGGGCACATAGCAGCAGGGACCGACGCGTATCGCCGCTCTAACACAACGGCTTCATCCTCGGGAAGCTGTGGGAGGAAGTGTTAGTTCTGCCCATATATATAATGCTATCTGTAATCATGATAAGAGTCACCTGTGTCTGCATGTGTGCAGTCTCTGGCCGTCAGGCTGGATGTGACGTATCGTAACTTAGAAGGAGGTGGGCGGGTAAATAGTGCTGAAAGTAAACAGAGGCTTAGCTCAGGACACAGCGTCTAGTTGCCTAGATACATCAGGCAACTGCACAGTTGAGACTGCAATCAAGATCTATGTAAGAGGAGGGGGGAGCAGCTCCGAGGGGAGAGATTAGTGACGTGGTGGATTGCAAAGCAAACCACTATGTCACAAGACCGGCCGGTCTTTTGGACATTGTGTATGAAAAACCCCCCACTAAAGGGGTTGAGAAGCAGACTGTACATGGGGATGCACTGATTGTAGTGAAACTAGAGTCTGTAAGGCCCACAGAAAGCAAGCCAAAAGGACAAACTACCTGTAATAACCTAAAAGGAGGCAAAAGTAGGACAAAACATGTCAGAAACAACATTAGAAATCCAAATTGATAAGCATGTAGAAAATAAATTGCGAAGCAGTAAACCTTGGAGAAAAGCTCAACAAGGATGCTGCGCAGTAGATAGACCTGGAAGCAATAGTGTACTAGTGCAAAGCAGACCCGCAGAGGATAATATCAGCACAGAATAGTCCATGTCGCCCTTGGATACAGAAGTCCAGACTGATCGACTGATAGATAATCCAGAGTGGCCCATTTCCATACTGAGTAGAAAAGTCAAATCGGCTCATCCAAGGAACACCTGAGGGTCCAGGGTCAGTGTGGCAGAAAAGGGGAATCCTCGTTATTCATCCAATTACAAGAAAGGCAGTGATGGAGTATATTCAGGATTTCAGTTTCTGTGGAACACAAAGTACGATGTAAGGCAGGAAGAGAAATGCATCTCATTACTTCTTATAAAAGCCCGTGAAGAGCATCTCCTCATTTAGTCCTTTGGGGGCCAAACTCTGAAGCGTATAAATCCATCGTGTTTCCTTTCTCAGTAATGCATCCATGACCGAAGGTCTCCTGATATTAGTTAGTACCCTATCAACGACAATAACCTTTATCCCACGAGGTGAGCAATCATGGTGGTAGAGGAAGTGCTTAGCTACGGAGCTGATGGACTTACCTCGTTCTAGGTGTGCAGAAGCACACGTAATGTTCGAGATGTGATGCTGGATTCTCTTTCTAAGCTCTTGCGTAGTAATGCCAACGTAGACTTTCGGACAACTGCAGAGTAAGACATATACAACATTACGAGTTTTACAATTAGCGTAGTGGTTGGTCAAGATTCGTCCTGCTGGGGTACCCGTGACCATTTCCCTGGATGCCACAGTAAGCTGGCAGATGTTACACTCCCCACAAGGGTAGGTGCCAATGAGTCTAGTGCCCCTACCCAGAGGGGTGACTGGTCTGCAGAAATGGCTGGTCGTCAGTGTGTCCTTAAGATTTCTGGCTCTCCTGGCCACCAGTTTGGGCTTAGATCCCACAAGGAGCTCAATCTTTGGATCGCTGGTCAAAATTGGCCAGTTCCGATTGAGGGTCTTGTATATGTCTCCCCAGTGGTTATTGAATGTCGTAATGACACTCAAAAACTCGGGTGCTAGTTTACGCTTTGTCCTCAAAAGGACCTCTCTGTCTGTATCCACTGTAGACTTAAAAGCCTGAGAAATAACTTTTCTTGGGTAACCCCTTTTCTGAAAACGTAAGGAAAGCTCTTTCGCCTCCACACGGAAGGTTGTTTCTTCAGAGCAATTACGTTTGAGCCGAAAAAACTGCCCCTTCGGAATTGCATCCCGCATGTGTTGCGGGTGGAAACTTTGATAATGTAATAAGCTGTTGGTTGCTGTGTCCTTCCTATACAGGGAGGTCTTGATCTTACCTCCTTCCTGGCTGATCCTTAGATCCAAAAATGTCACATCTGTCAACGACTGTTGAGAAGTGAGAGCGATGTTCCACGTATTGATGTTTAACTGTGAGATGAAGGAGAGGCAACCATCCAAAGAACCTGTCCAGAAAAACAAGATGTCATCTATGTATCTATACCATTTAATGATATAGGTACAAAAATCCGGTAAAGCATAGACATAAGTCTCCTCCCACCATCCTAAAAAGAGATTTGCATAAGATGGTGCACACTTAGCCCCCATAGCGGTACCGGATACCTGCCTGTAAAAGATCCGGTCGAACGTAAAGAAATTATTCTCCAAGACCATCCTCAGTAGGTCAAGAAGGAAGGAGTCATGGAGTCTATCTCCAGTGGAACACCGATCTAGGAAATAAGAGACGGCAGAGATGCCCTGGTCATGATTGATACATGTGTAGAGACTCTCTACATCCATGGTGACCATTAAGACATCGGTTTCAAATTCCGGTAACTCACGTAGTTCACAAATTAAATAGGAGGAGTCTCGCACATATGAATCTAACTTAAATACATAAGGTTGTAGATAAAAATCTATATATGTGCACGGCCTTTCAAAGAGACCCCCTATACCAGCCACAATGGGTCTACCGGGTGGTCTGGTGAGAGATTTGTGAACTTTGGGGAGCATATACAAAGTTGGTACAATCGGGTTTTTGTTGACTAAAAACTCTTTTTCTTTTTTATTTATAACCCCCAGATCAAAACCATGTGAGACCAGACCATCCAATTTGCTTTTGAAAAAATCAGTAGGATCAGATGGTAACTTCAGGTAACAGGATGTATTATTCAATTGTCGATGGACCTCCTCCAGATAAAACTCAATAGGCCAAAGTACCACATTCCCCCCTTTATCAGCTTCCTTGATTAAAAAATCCCTGTGCCCTTGTAATTTGGACAAGGCCACTCTTTCATCGTGAGTCATGTTGTTGGACTGGAAGTTATTGATCTTTAAACGTCTGACCTCCTGTAACATTACTTCAAAGAACAGCTGTACAGGGGGAAAAGCTGAAAAGGGAGGAGTGGCTTGTGAAGGAACCCGATTAGTAAAGGGTTTCTTAGATTGGTTCATACCTGGGGTATCCTGATCCTGAAGAAGTTCTAGTAGATCCTTAAAGGTCGCTTTATCCAAGGAAGGCAGTGAATCCAGGGTGGAGGGACGCTGATACAATAATTTAAAGGTAAGCTGTCGGCAAAAGAGGTAAATATCTTTCGTTAGCTCAAACTTGTCGAGTCTATGCATAGGCGAGAAAGAGAGACCTTTTTGCAAAAGTCGATGTTCGACATCTGATAGTTGATAATTAGTTAAGTTGATAATTTGAAGGTTCATACTCACATCACTGCTGTTCTCCGTAGGATTCACCATCTTTTGCCCAACCTGGCGCCCAGTGGTAAAATGGGAGACCACTTGCCGGTCCGTGGGTTCCGATTGCGCAAATTTGGAGGACTTGCGTCTCCCCCTCCTGGTGGGTTGTCCAGATCTGACTCCTCGGATAAAAAACCGTCAGTATCTGAGGTGGATGGTGCTGATATAACGGAAGAGGAATCTCTTCTGTCACCAAATGGTCTGTCGGATCCCGTAGGTTTATCGGGTTTATCAGGTCTAGGTGGTTGGTTAGGTTGTCTCGGTCTCCTCGGACGATTGGGTTGATTGGGTTTGTTTGGCCGTGGGTTATCCCTGTGTGTCCACCCATACACCCTATTGTCATCAAGGTCTTTTTTATCCCGATTAATCTTCTGTTGCTTGCCTCTGATTATATCGTCCTCAAAGCGATCTATAATATCTTTCAACTTGGTTTTAAATGGAGCAATTTGTTTGGTCTGATCGAAATCTTTAAGTTTTGTCTCAAGACTCTTAATCTCAATCTTCAGCTTAGCCAGTAGTGCCTGGTCATGTTCGATCAGCATCTGAATGATGATGGTAGAACATTTGGATAGACCAGACTCCCACACTTGCTTAAAGCCTGCATCCACCTCCCATGCGGGGAAAATCTGCACTCTCAAACCTCTAGGTGCAACCCCCAGTCTCACATATTCTTCAAGTGCTTTGATGTTCCAATAAGTTTTGCACATGTGCTTGTGCAGTCTAATAAGCCTAGAGGACACTCCTTTGAAGGAGTTGTCATCGGCTGGTGGCTCTCTGGCACTAAAAATGCCCTCCTTATAATTATTCCATGAAGCCTCACGGGACTCTAAGTCCATTCCACTAGGAGGCAAAAAAAGGTTTCTCAAAAAGCCTAATGTGCACACTCAAGAAAGCAGGTCAAAGGGACCGGCACAAAAACCGTATTGCAAAGAAAATGTGTTAGAGTGGCACTAGAGGGCGATCCACCAGTCACATGCTATACACCAATAATGAAAAGGAGGAAAGAACCAGAAAGCATGTACAAATGACCGGGATCAGAGAAACAGACCAATAATTCAAAAAAATTTTTTTGTAAATCTTTATTAACAATAATACAGAGAAATATGAGCAAAAAACAAAAACAGAATAAAAACACTTAAAATGTGTGATGGGAAACCACCAACACAGCAATAACTATGGCCCCAGATGTCATCAGAATAGCTGTATCATGAGACCCAAACATGGGTTTAAATATTTGATTAGGACCTGCTGGTGACTAGACTCACAGGAAGGCAAGCCTGCTGACATGAAAGAATGAACAAAACAAGAGATTCCAGGACAATATAGGTGGCATTGATCAAAAAACAAGAAAATCATGAATAGCAATCATCAAACCCAGTTGAAAGATGATGCAGCTCAGCTAATATTGAATCAGAATATATTGCACCAATGTACAAAACAGTGAGATGCGACTCATAGACTCCTGTGATAAAGTATAGTACAGGGACCTAATGTCCCTTATGGAGTAACAAGAATGAAAGTCACAAATGCTATAATGTCAGTCCTGCCTAGGAGCTAATTAAGGACAAAGTTCTGAGCTCAAAAACACAGGTCTAGGAGAGCACACCATAAACTGGAATGGTCAGTTCAGTTAATGCTGAGGCATCAAAAATCATTCACCTGTGAGCAGGGTGAGAAAACATGAAGGATAAGCAAAGTCAGGACAATGCAACACCAATGCCTGGAAAAAAGTCAAAGATAAGTTATAGTCACCATAGCAGGTCAGGAGACCAGGGCACATAGCATATTCCCCTTTTCTGCCACACTGACCCTGGACCCTCAGGTGTTCCTTGGATGAGCCGATTTGACTTTTCTACTCAGTATGGAAATGGGCCACTCTGGATTATCTATCAGTCGATCAGTCTGGACTTCTGTATCCAAGGGCGACATGGACTATTCTGTGCTGATATTATCCTCTGCGGGTCTGCTTTGCACTAGTACACTATTGCTTCCAGGTCTATCTACTGCGCAGCATCCTTGTTGAGCTTTTCTCCAAGGTTTACTGCTTCGCAATTTATTTTCTACATGCTTATCAATTTGGATTTCTAATGTTGTTTCTGACATGTTTTGTCCTACTTTTGCCTCCTTTTAGGTTATTACAGGTAGTTTGTCCTTTTGGCTTGCTTTCTGTGGGCCTTACAGACTCTAGTTTCACTACAATCAGTGCATCCCCATGTACAGTCTGCTTCTCAACCCCTTTAGTGGGGGGTTTTTCATACACAATGTCCAAAAGACCGGCCGGTCTTGTGACATAGTGGTTTGCTTTGCAATCCACCACGTCACTAATCTCTCCCCTCGGAGCTGCTCCCCCTCCTCTTACATAGATCTTGATTGCAGTCTCAACTGTGCAGTTGCCTGATGTATCTAGGCAACTAGACGCTGTGTCCTGAGCTAAGCCTCTGTTTACTTTCAGCACTATTTACCCGCCCACCTCCTTCTAAGTTACGATACGTCACATCCAGCCTGACGGCCAGAGACTGCACACATGCAGACACAGGTGACTCTTATCATGATTACAGATAGCATTATATATATGGGCAGAACTAACACTTCCTCCCACAGCTTCCCGAGGATGAAGCCGTTGTGTTAGAGCGGCGATACGCGTCGGTCCCTGCTGCTATGTGCCCTGGTCTCCTGACCTGCTATGGTGACTATAACTTATCTTTGACTTTTTTCCAGGCATTGGTGTTGCATTGTCCTGACTTTGCTTATCCTTCATGTTTTCTCACCCTGCTCACAGGTGAATGATTTTTGATGCCTCAGCATTAACTGAACTGACCATTCCAGTTTATGGTGTGCTCTCCTAGACCTGTGTTTTTGAGCTCAGAACTTTGTCCTTAATTAGCTCCTAGGCAGGACTGACATTATAGCATTTGTGACTTTCATTCTTGTTACTCCATAAGGGACATTAGGTCCCTGTACTATACTTTATCACAGGAGTCTATGAGTCGCATCTCACTGTTTTGTACATTGGTGCAATATATTCTGATTCAATATTAGCTGAGCTGCATCATCTTTCAACTGGGTTTGATGATTGCTATTCATGATTTTCTTGTTTTTTGATCAATGCCACCTATATTGTCCTGGAATCTCTTGTTTTGTTCATTCTTTCATGTCAGCAGGCTTGCCTTCCTGTGAGTCTAGTCACCAGCAGGTCCTAATCAAATATTTAAACCCATGTTTGGGTCTCATGATACAGCTATTCTGATGACATCTGGGGCCATAGTTATTGCTGTGTTGGTGGTTTCCCATCACACATTTTAAGTGTTTTTATTCTGTTTTTGTTTTTTGCTCATATTTCTCTGTATTATTGTTAATAAAGATTTACAAAAAATTTTTTGAATTATTGGTCTGTTTCTCTGATCCCGGTCATTTGTACATGCTTTCTGGTTCTTTCCTCCTTTTCATTATTGGTGTATAGCATGTGACTGGTGGATCGCCCTCTAGTGCCACTCTAACACATTTTCTTAAAAATACCAAAAATATTACTTTCGTTATTAAGATATTATAAATAGGTTTTAGATATAAAAAAGTTATTTAAAATATATAGTACTTACTTTTTTAGCTTTGAAACTTTCTTTTTACATTTCATTGTATATGTATATAAACACACATTTTGTAGTAGATTGTAGATGTGTATCATCTAAATGCTTGCATTTAGTGATAAGAACCTGAAGCTCCAGCAGTATAGCTGCTGCGAGATTTCATTTTCTTTTTACACATTTTCTTTTTGTGAACAGCTAAGGCTGCCTTCAGATTTGCAGATGCATCTGCAGCGTTTTGAAGATGCATCTGCAAGCATCTGCATGCAGACGGTAGACCCTATCTTTATAATGGGACGCACGGTGTCTGCAGATGCTTGCAGGCAGCCGTGCGCACACATTTACTCCTATATGTGATCTGTGCGCAGGCGGATGCCTGCATACAAATCACACACTCCCACCCGCACCAGGGATGCAACATTTCGTGTCCCTGGTGCGGAGGAGAGTCTGTGATCTGTACCCAGGCATCTGCCTGCGCAGAGATCACATATAGGAGTGAATGGGTGTGCTCGGCTGTCTGGAAGCATCTGCAGACACTGTGCGTCCCATTATAAAGATAGGGTTTACCGTCTGCATGCAGATGCATCTGCAAAATGCTGCAGATGCATCTGCAAGTCTGAAGGCAGCATTAGAGACGGGTGGGACAGCTGTTCACACACATCTCTATCTTGAAGTGTGTTCTGTACATATAAATACATACATACATATAGGTACATATTTAGACACATAGGTAAAGAATAGACATTTTCATTTTAAATCTGACTTATTCTGCTATTTGTGGAATTTATAGTGTGAACAAATCAATTTTGACACTTGCTGTCTAATGGTGACCTACAGTACTCTTACTGTAAGTTGCATGAAATGTTAATGGAATTTGTGCTTTACTTGCAGTAGATGCGGCACATGTGCTTTCAACAGTTTCAACTGCCAAAATCACAGTTAGCTCTGATTTTTAGTGGTTGCATTTAGTCAACCTGTTAAAGCTGTGCTTGCCGTATTTACTGCAAGCTAATTGCAAGTTCGATATACATTACATGTTACTTGCTGAAAGTGAGCTGTAGGTAGGTCCTTTGGTGCCAAGTGCAGAAATTGTATTTGGTTATTCTACACCTTCTGCAAATAGCCAAAAAATATCTGCTTTAAAAGGAGTCTAACTATTAATTATTAGGGATAGAGTAGAGTAGGTCCCACCAGTTGTAAGGCTACCTTCCCGTGGTTGGTGGGGAAACATGTACTGGCTTAATCATAGATTATTAATATTCATATATAAATTGAATATACGTAATCTGTACAAAACATCAGTGCCAGTATCTGTACGAAAAGCCTTGACTTAGAATCATGACATGTACTACACTGACATATACCATACAAACATTGGTAGATGATAGATAGATATCATGTCTTATGTGCATTATTGTCAAATTTGAATGAATAATGTATATATGCATGCTAGACTTCCGATTATTTACAATTGGGCCGCCATCTATCATGGAATAATTGGATTATTAGTTAAAAATCTAATTTAATAAACTATACACCAGTTCTAGAATCCCGATGCAATCGCATCGGGCTCACAGCTAGTAGATATAATAAAATAATAAATATGAATAAAGTAAGTGTCAAAATTATATAAATATATAATATAAGTATATGACATGTGTGCACCCATATATATATAAAAGAAAAGAATAGGGAGGGAAGAGGGAATGCCGCTGGACTCCAGGTTATATCAATTCAGTGATTAAATTTAACCCTTTTGGTTTTAAAGTGTTTAGGCTATACATCCAAAATTTCTCTTTTTTCTTGAGGATTTCAAAACGATTGCTAGTATCCTCTGGAACATGATCAATGGGGGTGATCTTCATCAATGTTGGGTCCCTATTGTGATGTATAGCGTAATGGTGTGATACACCATGCAATTTAAACCCATTTTTTATGTTGGATCTGTGCTTATTTAATCTTTCATGTAGTGGCTTGATGGTACGTCCAACATATTGCAGTGCACAAGGACATTCCAACAAATAAATTACATAGTCCGTAGTACAGTTCATATTAAATTTTACACGGAAAGTCTTTTTTGTTGATGAGGAAATAAAGGAAGATACTTTTTGGATACTTCTGCAACATAAACACCTCGTTTTTCCACATTTTGAGGTAGTTTTTACCATGTTTTTATGGTGTTTAATAGATTTATGCTGTGTTAGCCGGCTGGGGGCTATCATGTTTTTTATGTTCGGGGCTCTCCTGAATGTTATTTGGGGTTTTTCAGGTATTATTGCTCTTAATATTGGGTCATTTTTTAGAATGTGCCAATGAGAATTAAGGCAGTTTCTTATGGTCTCGTGATTTTTATTACATGTGGTGACAAAATTGAACCCATATTTATTCTGTGTTATTCTTTTTGGTTTACGGGTTAGCAGGATTTCCTGACTCATTTTCCCACAGAATTCCTGGGTGTTTTTTACCAGTTTTTTCGGGTATCTCCTATCAAGGAATCTTTTACTCAAAATGTCGGATTGGGCTAGATAATCTTCATGGTTGGAGCATGCGCAATGCGCTTATTGAAGCCGGGGCCGCTCACGTGATCAAGACCATAATGCACTGGGGCCGATCACGTGATCGGACCCAGAATGCACTAGGGCAGATCACGTGACGGCCCATAATGCACTGCGCCGGCTGTGACACCCGGCCTGTGCAAAGAGGTGTAGAGGGCGGGAAATTACAATTAATGGGGCTGAGTGGACCCTGAATAATGCCGCCCAGCGGGGCGTGCATTACAAGATGGAGGTGTGAGGAAGGAACAGAGGCCACGCCTACCCAGTCCCCGAACTACGGGGACTGCAGTAAGTTTTATCTTATTTTACACTTCTTTCATAGGGCCACTTTAGATAAGAAAGGGTGAGATAGGGAGCTGCTAGGAAGGTGTAGGGACAGCTAGAGATAGTTTAGGAGCTTAAAATCGGGTGACAGGTTCCCTTTAATTAGGGCTTCCTTCTCTTTTTTTGTTAGATTGTTCATGTTCCTATTCCTGGTGTTCATTTTTGCCATCGCTTCCTTGTTTAGATCATTTAATAAGAGATCCTGAAAGGTTTCTATTATATGCCCTCTACTTTCCAATGGATAAAATTTAGATTTGATTTTGAACAGATCAGAACTATCAACATTACTGATTTCATCGGGATCAATTTCATTCCCATCCCTATTTATGGCGAAATGCCTTTTTAGAGTTAATTTGCGTATAAAATCATGTATATCAATATAAAGGTCAAAGTTGTCTGGATCATTTGTAGGGCAAAAAATTAGACCCTTATTTAGTAGTAGAGTCTCATCTTTAGTTAAAGAGTAATGTGACAAATTTATGATGTTACTATTCCCATCATTAGAACTATCTAGTCCACAAAACTTATTTTCACTTTTTTTCTTTCCACTTCCTCTTTTTCCTCTTTTTTCCTTTTGCCCCTTGTGGCATGGAAATATTTCGTTATTTCCTGATTCACAGGCTTTGCTGCCACTAAAAAAGGCACAATGCCGTTGTTCTGATTTTTGGAATTATGGGTGGTGCCACTTACAATCTGGTTTTGTCCTTTAGGATTTTCCTCAATCTCTTTGGGGTCTCTTCGATGTACTGACTTATTATTGTTATCTCCATGTTGCATATTATCATGCAGTATGATGGGTTGCAGAGGTTTTTCTCTGTTTATTTTATTAATTAATTCTTTAATTTTCTGCAGGTGTTCCTCATCGCTATCTTTTGGTTTTCCCGGTGTGTTTTTAGTAGATTGGGTTTGGCCAATATTATCTCTATGTATCTGAGCTATTGTAGTTATTGTATTTTTGTTTATTTGTTCAGATTCAAGGGCTGGCTTCCCTGGTATTGCAGTTCCATTACTTTCAAACGTATCCATGTCTATATAACCATCCTCATCAAAGATGTCATCAGTCAAGAAACCAGAATAGTCTTTACTACATGACCCCGATTCTTCAAGTTCATCAATTTTTTCATTATTTATAGATTCCATCTCATGATGTATATGTGTGCCTATGTTGGGTTCCTGATTGTTCAGTTCTGGTGTAGCCTGTGTTGGCATTGTTTTCAAGGTGTGGGGGATGTTAGGTACTATCACCTTGCTAGATTTACTGGACGTCAGGACAGTTGGGGACGCATTACTGTTGATGTTAATATTACTAGATGGTTTTATTGTATCATTTTTCTCTGTCCCTAGTGGTGGAGTTTTATAGCACAGTGGTCCTTCAGCCTGTTTATATGGGAACTGGCTCCGGGAGCACTGACTAGTGTACCGCTTACACTGCCATCTTGTGGTTGATATATAAAATGCAGCTTTTGACTTTGTTTCATGAAAATGCTTTGGTAGAAGAATTTGCCTACCACAAACACACAATGCACTTTAAATCGCCAATTCAGCTTTTATATGGAATTCACCCAATTTATTTATCGATATGGAATGCACTTTATATATATCATTTTATCTTTAGCTATATTATATATATATATATATATATATATACATTAATTATTTTGCACTTTTTACTCTTATTCATCTGGTACTCTCTGTCTTGGAGAATTATTATTACTATTAATACAGAGAAGTTTTGTACTCATCTATTGAACCTCTTATAGATTTAATCAAGTATATTATAACATTTCTGCAGTCCTTTCCTTTTTTATGGCAATTTGCTCTAGATGGGGATAGAACCTGAGGAGACAATGTGATAACACTTTGTCTTTTCCACTGAGCCACCTCTCAGTTTATAAATCAAGAATAGTATACATGTGCTTACTATATACAAAAAATCCTTTCTTCTTCATGTTGTATACGGTTCTCCTGATATATGCTTTTTAGTAAAATCAAGAAACATACTTATATATTTATTTCTTATTTCTTATCATCATAGATTTTATAAAAAATGAAAAATATATTTTAAATCATTTTTTATACAATGGAAAATTTTAATCAATATATCCCCCTTTTTTATAATATATTCTTTTTAATCAATATATTTTTTTCCAATAAAGTTATTTTACTATATATATATTTTTTACCCCTGCGCTTTTTAAGATAGATTTTAACCACCTTTATATCTACAATGATCTATCAAAGTCCCTTATTTATTTTTTATAGCTTTACCAGCAAATCACCTAGGTGGCGTCTGACACCTAGCTCCTTGATATATATATGTATATGCTTGAGTGATCAGGGTTCTAGCCCCATGTGGAACACTTGAGAAAAAAATGTTTTTCTGCCTGTATTATAACGTGTGTAATCTGATCCTCATCACTCTTTTTTCTGCTAATCCACACATCATTTTTTGCAAATCAGATCCTGTGGGCTTTGGTTATAATTTTATGATGGCATTGAGTGTTGTTTATGATATATTTGAGTTCTATTGCTTGTCTTTTGAGAAAATAGTGCCAAAAGGCTGTGACACTCCCATTTGTGACATCATTAGCAAACAGACAACACCCTTTTTTGTAGAGCTCTGGGGCTATAAAAACCCCCAATGTACTGTCTATTGTAATATCCCTGAGGAAGGTTCCAGGTGGGGCGCCAAAACGCGTAGGAGGAAGGAGGATTAAAAAGATAAAACCTTCTGATGACTTTGTCTATAAAAAATCCAAGAATGCGCACATAGGGTGATATCTTCTTTGAAGAAGGACAAAAGTTTATATAAAGAGGCTGCTCACCTGATACAGTTGTGATGACCCACAACTGGTAATGATCGCTCAGATATAAGTAGCTGCTGCAGGACCGTACTCTCCACAGATCCCTGTGGTATAATCAGCTCCCAGGACACAGTACCTCGAGGTCCGCGCTGCCACTTCAGAAAGACACAAAAGAAGCCAGTACAAGGGAATGTCTGGATTAACGATTCTTCTTTATTATCCTACGCGTTTCAGAGTTATCTCCCAACTCCTTCATCAGGGAATGTCATGATCACAATGAACTTCCACACATTTATAGCGATAAAGTGCACAGTCATTCAATTAATGACGTCACATAGAGGGTGGAACTCCAGTGACGTCACTACATTTTGACAACAGAGAAACGTAGTGAAAGATAACAATGGACATTAATGACTTAGAATTTTTCTTTTATTTTTTATTTTTTTATTTTTTATTTTTTCTATTTTTATTTTAAACTTGAAAAATCATTTTATAATGTGTTTTTGGGAGACTATACATTGCACTTTGTATTAATTCTTGCTAGTCATTAATGTCCATTGTTATCTTTCACTACGTTTCTCTGTTGTCAAAATGTAGTGACGTCACTGGAGTTCCACCCTCTATGTGACGTCATTAATTGAATGACTGTGCACTTTATCGCTATAAATGTGTGGAAGTTCATTGTGATCATGACATTCCCTGATGAAGGAGTTGGGAGATAACTCTGAAACGCGTAGGATAATAAAGAAGAATCGTTAATCCAGACATTCCCTTGTACTGGCTTCTTTTGTTCCTTTCTGAAGTGGCAGCGCGGACCTCGAGGTACTGTGTCCTGGGAACTGATGACTTTGTGACTCTTTTGGTGAGTTTTTACATTGGAGCAGCGCGGACCGTGTCACACCTGTACTCCCATCATCTCCTTGAATTTCACTACTGGTCAGTAGTTGGTGGAGGTCCTGCAGCAGCTGAGAGATTCTTCTCAAAGCGCCTTCAAACCAGTTGTGGGGCCCACAACTGAATCAGGTGAGTGGCTCCTCAGCATCACTCTTTCTAGTGTCACTAGTGATAGGGCACTATTGCGCCTCTTGTCCCCCACCCTCTTATTTTTTGCATAGATCAGTTAAAGACTATCTGGTCTGAAGTGAACAAAAACTTGAAGGGGGCTCAGACTAGGCAAGCGGCTTCCGCTAATAAACGGCGCTCCAAGGGTCCGGACCTGGGAGATGGGGACAAAGTTTGGCTGTCTACAAAAAATATCAAGCTCAAAGTGCCGTCTGCCAAACTAGGTCCCAGGTTTATTGGTCCGTATGAAATTATTGACGTGATTAACCCTGTGGCCTTTCGTCTGAAGCTCCCTCAATCATTCAAACTGCCCAATGTATTCCATAAGTCCCTTCTCAAATTGTACCGATCTCCGGTTCGTCCTGTCCAGTCCCCTCCTCCTCCGGTCTTGGTCGGGGGTGCCATAGAATACGAAGTTCAACGGATCCTTGATTCCCGCTTAGTGAGAGGATCCATGCAGTATCTGGTACATTGGAAGGGCTATGGTCCGGAGGAGAGGTCCTGGGTGCCTGCCTGTAATATCCATGCCAAGGGGTTGATCCGGAAGTTTCATCTTCTTCATCCCGATAAGCTGGGCTTTGTGGGTCCGGAGGCCCCTCGTAGAGGGGGGGGGGGGTACTGTCACATCGCCATTGGACTCGGTGGCTGGTGTTCCTGCCTCGGCCGCTGGGAGGAGCCGGATTCCTTCGGCTGATGGCGCCGCTGATAGGAGGGCCTTGTCCTCATATGGACCTGCTCCTGCGATGTTTGCCTCTGTCACTGAGCGCCGCCGTGTTGCTCCTTTGGGTGGAGTTGGTCACAGAGGAGCGGGCCCTGCAGAGGTGTCTGTTAGGCGCAGCCTTCGTTCTTCTGTCAGAAGTGGGGTGGGTGGAGCCAGTCGTGCATCACCATCTGGTCTGGTTCTAGGGGCGGTCCGGATGAGATCATCAGGCTGTGAGCTCCAGCCTATGGGAGGTAACCGCGCCCTTCAAATACATTGGAGCCTGTCTTGCAGGCCGCCAGATATAGTTTTGGTTCCCCAGTGATAGTGTGTGTTTAGTTTTGTCTCTGACCGTGCCTGGATTTCTGACTCTGCTTTTGCCTATCGATTTTGTACCTCAGCTGCCCTCTTGGTTTTTGCCCTTGACCCTTGCCTGGATTTTTGACTCTGCTACTTCCTGTTGATTTTGTACCTTCGCTGCCCTCTCGGTTTTGATTCGGACTTCTGACTTCGTTTTTAGGGTCTTGATTTTTCCCCTGGCGACCTTCCTGCTCTGTTGCTCATAATAGGCAGCTACCCCCTGGGCTCCGCTGTAATTCCAGGTCCCGGTATAGGGGTTAAGGGTCTCGGGGTTTCTCGGGGTGCTGCCTTACCAGCAACTCAGCCTCACAGCGGATGGTCGTCACAAGTACTTTTTGTAAAGGATATAGGGGATGGTGGTCACCTGTGACCCGGTGTCCGGCAGAGCAGGTGTCAGGATGCCATCTAGTACAATTGACAGCAACGGCCTCTGTCCGATGAAGGTCTTGTACCAGGTGGCTAGGCCCTGTTGAGTCACTCCTGAGGTTTGACCCCGGCCCCCAGGGTCTGCCCTTTTAAAGGACAGCTCCTGGTGATGTGGCCAAATCGGTTACAGCAGAGGCAGATGGGCTCCCCAGTGGAGCTGTAGCGGTCGGTGGTTCACCCTCGGTACGCTGTGGCTTGCTTCGCTCTCATCCAGGGTACATCCTCCAGACTGTCAGCAAGTTGAATCAGCGGTTAAGGTCGGGGCTGGGGTCTTGGCGCTGGCTGTTGATTCTGCAGCAGCTGTAGAGCTTCCATCACTTTAGTTATGTTTTTACTCATTTGGCGCGTTTTAGCACGCATCTCAGCACGCAGAGAGTCATACTTGTCAGGCTGAGCAGATTGTACATTGTGCGTGGCTGCAGCCACGGGTGCTGGTTTCGGGGTAGCCTGCACCACCATATGATGGCAGCTTCATGGGTCTCTAATGGCTGCAACCCCTTTATGGACATTTCTTTCAGGGTGTTAGTCAGCTTCTGGGTTGCTCAGTGACCACCAACGCACAGTCTTATTGTCCTCGGGGGATAGGTGAATTGTTCAATCAAGAGCTTATTTTTATCGGGTACACTGGCAGGGCTGACAAGCTTAAGGGCTCGCAATGCTTCCCCTAGGCACCAGGCATAAGCTCTGATATCATCTCTGGTAGCAGTGATGAAAGCGCATGCGCATATCAGTCTCATTGCACTCCTCAAAAGTAGCTCTCAATTTGTCAAATATAGTGGCCGCTGATCTCCGTTCAGCAGCAGACCAGGACTCACTCTCTTTCTCTGCTGCGCCAGTTAACTGTCCGACGAGCACAGCAGTGCGCTGCTGACCGGTCATCACGTACATATCTAGGACACTAGTGATTTTTCTCTAAAACATCCAACATATCAGGGCAATAATCATACTGGGGCAACCACTTAGCCCCCAGAATGTATGGGAGTGAGATCGGCATGATCGAGGTGACTGAGCCCTGGTAAGCTGGTGGCACTAGCAGTACTATTAGAGGCATCCATGGTTGCTTCGGGGTAATTCCTAGGGTCAGCGAACGTACTGTCGTCGTCGCTGGAGGAGGCTGACATACTGGAGGCCTCCCTAGTGAATTACAGCCAGTGTTCAAATAGTTAATCAGTTCGGGAATTTCTGGACTAGGCCGCCGCGCTCGGGAATGCTCGGCTGAGCGAGGGACGGGCTTCAGTTACACGCTCTACAGGCCGACACGCCCCCTTTATTTCCGCTCTTCGGCGCAGTAATGGCGGCGTAGTTTTAAGTCACTCAATACAGTTGAAATCACGGCACACAGTACCTGGTAATACCAGGCACGAGATTCTGTTTGTGACGCCAGAAATAAATGTCGAGCACCAGGCCCTGGGGTACTCGGGTATCAGGCTCGGAGGGGTTCGCGGGGATGTCACGGGTGGCGGTGCCTGAGCCAATGGCCTGGGTGACACTTCAATAAGGGGTTATGTACAGGGGATACCTGGTGATGGGTCTCCAGCGTCGCAACAGTCCTCCCGGAGGGCGATGGTATTGCGGCAAGGATGGCAAGCCTCCCTACAGGTGGAGCTGGGCCTCCGGGGCAGCATAGAGAAAAGGGGCAGCTTGGAGTGGGACTTGAGGACAGGGTAAGAAGCACTAAGGCAGTCTATAGGGAGGCTGGGGACAGAGCACACACTCTGAAGAAAGTCTCTTTTACCTTTTTACTGATGATATTCACAGGTAACGATGTCCAGAGCACTGTCGGGTGACCAGGTGCACAGTTAGTCTCCACAGCAAGTGGGTATAAGGCCTCCTCAGGTTCCCTGCTGTTGCTGAAGCCCTGTCTGTACTCAACATGACTGGCCTCCTCACTTTCTCTGGTCCTCCCTCTCTCTCTCTCCTCCTGTGCGGTACACTGGTTACCCTCTCTGATCACTGCTCTGTGATTCCACACTACGGTGTCTGGTTCCCTCTTGCTGGTTACACAGGGGGACTGGGTGTCTGAAGTCTCCATGGTGTGGTGGAGTGTTCTGCAGTCCTGAAGTAATTCTGCAGGTGCGGATCCCCGAAGTCCGCTACATCTTGAGTAAACTTCCACTACTTCCTCTGCTCCCTTGGCTAAGCTCCGTGCCTTCTGTCCCCACTCCCAGGCTTGGCTCGACGGCAGAAGGGCCACTCTGGGTCACTGGTTCGGGCTTAACCACGGCACCGATCACCAGGACGTCTTCGCAGCTCTCCTAGCGTCTGCACACTCTAACTCCTCCCCCCAGCAGCAGTATTTATAGGGGATCTCACCTAAAGTCAGAGGGTTGGCTAGCTCCCCCTACTGTGCCGGGGTGGAAGGTGTTTCATGTAGTAGGTACCTGCTGTGGAAATCCAGCTGTGCAGTAGGGAAGGCTGTGGCTTCCTGCGTGAGCAGAGTGCCACACTCTCTTCTCAGAAGTCTTTTTTGTTGTACCCTGATATAGACCTCCATGCAACCCATCTCAATCTGAAGGTCCCAAGCTATGTTGCCAAACAGGTCCTGAGACCAGAGGGCATTTGCAGTTCACGCTGTCTCTTAACCCCTTTTCCGTTGTGTTCTCAAATGGGTCATTTTGGAAGGTATTCTGGTGATCCTACTAGTTCTGGACTGGGCACTCTTGACATGGTACTTCAGTTTCATCCAGTTGGTTGTAGGAGATACATGGCCCCTTCTCTACATCGCAACATTTTTCCTCTCTAGTTCCTGTACTTTGACCCTCTTTCCCAATAGAATTGAACAGCATTGCTATGGAAGCCAAGGATTTCAGATCTGATGCTACTAAGCCTTAGATGGGTTGTCTCACAAGAAAAGTACATTTTAATCAATAAAGATTTTTTTAGCAAATCCAATTGTACTCATTTTTATTCCAAGACAACCACATTAACCTGCCAAAGTCTACCACTGACCTTGAAAGTCCTACTTTTGTTGGTGCAGATTGCATAATGTCATTACATGGTTTTCTCCATGCCTATGATCCTTTCTTTTCTTTAAGTCCAGTCTGAAATCAGGACCTGTACTATCCAACCTTTTTTAGTGTAAGCAGGCTTTTCATTAACAAGTGAACACCTTTCTCCAGGGATGGCTCATTCATTGTGTCCTACCTGCATCCAATAAAACCTTTAGACCTCATCCTTGCTACGTCTCCATTTGAGCTTTTTCTCAGCGCTTAACCAAAGCTACCGTACTTTTCATGAAAAGTGTCATTTTTTATGGCAACCACCTACTTTGGCAGAATGACATAGCTTGCTTGCTGCCCCTTCCTGTAGAGCTCCCTTCCTTTTACTCCATCATGACGCAAAGATCTTAGGCTGGCTACACACTACGTTTTGTTCCTGTCCTTTGGGATCCTGTTTTTTGCAGGACCCCACGAACAGGAACGAACAGGTCCGGATTGGCATCCGGATGCCAATACTGTGTCCGGGTCTGGATCTGGACACAGAAGAGTAAGGGAGCCGAGCCAGACAGTGCTTCGGCGCTGTCACTTTAACCTAGTGTGTACTTCTACATGCTAAGTGAAATTAAATAAAGGAATGGTAGGAACCAACACCCAATGACCCCCCGACTATTAATTCAGTGCTACACCAGCACATACTGTGCTGCACTGATTTGGCTAAAAAACTGTTTTTTAAAACTAAGATAATGATTTAAGTTTAAACCGGAGCGACGGATGGGCGGTACTTATCTGTGGTAAACGACGATATTGATGTCCTCTCTTCCCGTCTCCCCGCAGCAGTTATGGCACCCTTGTGCAGCGTCACAGCCCTGTGCACGGCTCGCATGCCCGTGCACACGTCATCATCTACAGCGGTTTGGGAGCGCGCGCTCTGTCTTCATGCCGAGCGCAGGAAGTCAGAGCGCGCGCTCGCTTCCCGGTGCAGATGATGACGTGTGCACGGGCATGCGAGCCGTGCACAGGCTGTGACGCTGCACAAAGGGGTGGCCATAACTGCTGCGAGGGAGAGGGGAGGATGAGTGACATCAGATATCGTCGTTTACCACAGATAAGTACGCCATCCGTCGCTCGTTTAAACTTTAAAATCATTATCTTTAGTTTAAAAAACAGTTTTTTTAGCAAAATCAGTGCAGACATGTATGTGCTTGTGTAGGCACTGATATTAATAGTCCGGGGGGGTCATTGGGGGTGGTTGGTTCCCTTAAAAATAAAAAAATATAAATTCTCACCTGTCTGCCGAGTGTCCCGCGATGAATTCACTCGATGCCGTCCGATGTCTAAAGGACCTGTGCATCAACTGATCGGGAAGGGGGAAACACAATCAGTTGATGGGTCACATGACTGCATCAGCGTGATTTTAAGATTTAAAGGGATCCTGTCACCTCCAGAACACCTCCTCAGCTGCCAAAACATGTCCCTGCAGCATCCTATCACTAATCTCACACTCCTTTTGTCTCCTAAAAGCATCCTGTGAAAGTGTATAAAAACGTTTTAATACTTACTCATTAGTGATTATAATTAGTAGGGGCTGTGGTGATGTGGCCCCTGGCAGGGTGCATCGCACCGGTTATCAGTGCAGGTATCTGTTCACATGGGCCGGTTTTCCTGTGTGCATGTGCTTTGTGAAACCTGTACAGTGGGTTAACAGCTGTAGGGTTTTCATGAGCCAAATGAGCGGCTGCACCTGTGTGTATGGGTGCTTTGCTGGGCTAAACCTGAATGGTGCACAGGGGGTTAATCATATCTCAGGTCTGTGTGTGAGTGAGATGTGCTGATTGACTCACTGGGTTGCAGCTGTGCGAGAGGCAGCCTGGATAAAGAACCTGCCAGGTGTCTGAATGAGAGAGGATGATGGGAATCAGAGCAGTCCAGACCACTGCCATGTGAGGATATTCTGGAAGTGATCTGTCCCCGGTGGGGAAAGTGAAGGGAGCCTGCCAGCTCCATGCCAGTGGCACAAAGATGTGTACATGCCAGCCAGTGTCCAGGACCAAGGACGGCTCAAGGGCCAGGCGGTCAGATGTGCGGTGTGATGAGGACCGAGAACGGCTCAAGGGCCAGGCGGTCACAGCCGACTTTGGGACTGACTGAGTGAGTCATGATATGGTCCTGTTGATCCAGATGTTAGTGTCCCGGATCCCGGTGGATCCGTGGCGGCGGTCTTGTGTGTACTGAGCGACAGGGTTCCTGCTACTATTGTGGGCCCTGAGTATGTAGCATTTTGGTTTATGTAAAAATGCCATGAATGCTGTGTCATGCGTGAGTCATAATGGTTCATGAAAAAGTGCAATGTGTGATGACTCGTGTGCAATAGGATGGGGAATGATCCCTGTCAGGGTGTTAGGCGGAGGTAACCGCCATTGGGACCGACAAAAGTCATGATATGGTCCCTTTGATTCTCATATGAATGTAATGTAAATACAGTGTTATATTATATGTGAAAATGTAAATACAATGTTATGTTTTATGTTATGAAAGCGGTTTATGACAGAAAAACAATAAATCCGCTGGTTATGTTCCGTTGAAATGTAGTCACTGATGTCATTTTCCCCGTGCCAAGCGGGTTCCCCTGGGGCGCTACCTCACAGGGCTTCTTTAGTCACCAGGGCGGGCTGTTTTGCAGCCTGAATGATCCACCCTCTCTCTGTCTGTGTGCTCTGCTTGTGCAGGCTTAACACTCCCCCGTCTCTGTCACTCACAGAATGCAAATCATTAGTCCTGCCTTCAGCTGCACAAGCAGAGCAGCACAGATAGAGAGAGGGTGGATCCTCGAGGCTGCAAAACAACATGCCCTTGGTGACTAAGAATATAGCCCCTGCTAATTATAATCACTAATGAGAAAGTATTAAAACATTTTTATGCACTTTTACAGGATGCTTTTAGGAGACAAAAGAAGAGTGAGATTAGTGATAGGATGCTGCAGGGACATGTTTTGCTAGGTTATGAGGCGTTTTGGAGGTGACAGGATCCCTTTAAACTGTGCTGAAGCGGTCAGGTGACCTATCAGCTGATTGGGTTGCTCTGCCCCTTCCCGGTCAGCTAATGCACAGGTCCTTTAGCCATCAGAGGTGCATCGGAGGTGAATTCATCGTGGTACACATGGCGTAAAGGTGAGAATTTTTTTTCTTTTTTTAGCCATTCCTTGACTTAATTTCACTTTAGCAGTGTATGTAAATACACTGTTAAAATCAAATTACAGACATGTACCATGGGTACAGTGCAGTGCTCTTGTTCTGAGCATGCTCTGTACCCTGGAACCGGATCCGAAAAGGTTCTCTTTTTTCCCGAATCTGGCTACATAGGCCCCCATGTTAAGTGTCCCGGACCAGACTCGTTTCTGTCCGATTTTGTTACTGGAGCCCAAAAACGTTGCAGACTTCATTTGGGACCAGTGAAGAACAGGACAGAAACGAATCCGGGACTGAATACACAAAACTGGGTGGCCAAATATGGCCAATCCGGCACCATAGGGCTACATGGGAGGCAAAAACAATACAGTTCTGTTTGTTTCAAAAAACGAACAGAACAGGATCCCAAAAACTGTAGTGTGAAGCCAGCCTAAAAGGGTTTTGTTTGTGAATCTGCATACAGATAACCTCAAGGAGCCTGAATTTGTCCAAGAATTCATTGAAAGCAGCTATCGTGTTGTGCACGTGACAAGAAAGAGGACTCCTTTCCATAAGATGATACTGACACGAGACAAAGAGAAATAACACAAGGTCAAAAAGTGGATGCCCAGTATAATAATGCATGTGTCCATATATGTGTGTTGTTAATTCATAGCATTATTAGATTTCTGTTTTTGCGGATTATAAAACGCACTAGATTATAAAATCCACCCCAAATTTAGACAAGAAACGGCCAATTGCTGGAATAAGGCTGCTCTCATATTGGTTGGCATTTCAATCTGACTGCATGTTAAAGCATTAGATGAAAGGTGGTAATTCGTGCGCTGCCGTCTGTCCGTTGGTTCCAAGAAATCCAAGGAATCACAAAATGTTAAAAGTAATACCTTTAATGTCTAATTCTTACGCGTTTCGTGGTACTTCAGACCACTTCATCAGAGATCCACAAGGTAAAATCTCTGATGAAGTGGTCTGAAGTACCACGAAACGCGTAAGAATTAGACATTAAAGGTATTACTTTTAACATCTTGTGATTCCTTGGATTTCTTGGAACCAATGGACAGACGGCAGCGCACGAATTACCACCTTTCATCTAATGCTTTAACCTGTTTTCCTTGGGCGGAGTGCTGCAAGCCGGCTTATGCTTCAATAGTTGTTGTGACTCTCACAACAACATAAGGTTAGTGCAACAGCACACAATACAACACCCCGGTTACACCCGGATAAGACCTTATGTGCGCTTTTCTACTTTTCTTCTAGTTTTCAATCTGACTGCATAGAGTTCAGCCTAGAATTCTAGGATTTGGCTAGGAGATCAGAGACAAGTTAAGGAACCCAGGTTGGGACAATGCAGTCACCCAGCTACAGACTTTGCTGTGCTCGCTCAGCTTCCTAAGCTTGAAGCTATAACTTTCTCGGTGAGTGCCCATCAGAAGTGGGGTGCTGCTGGGTGTGGCCTGGCTGCTGATTGCAGAAGCTGCATAGATCCGAAACTCCTGGATCCCAGGACTACCAAGCAGCTTTAAAGTGATTTCCACCGGCTTTCCACCCTCCCAAAGTGCCATCCCTGCTTACTGGAGGCCCTGCTCTCTTGATGGGTAAAGTGAAACCCCAGCAAATGCCCCTTCCCAAGCGGGTATCAGATTTCTTCACACCAGGCCGTGCAGCTCCAGATCTCTCCTCCAAGATGGCTCCCCCCGAGCAGACCGTGCTTCCGGCGTGACCTCCAGGCACAAGAAGCCATGGCCTCTTCACATGCTGCAGAGGGGCCTGTCACACACTCTCACATGAGGGAGCTTTTTGCTGAACTCCGCTCCTCCATACGAGATAATATGAGATCTGTTGTGGCAGAGCTGAGGGGGGAGATGGAGGTCTTAGGCTCCCGCACCTGGAAACTAAGATGACGGAGCTAATACAGTCGCACAACTCTCTAGTGGATGATTATGATGTGCTGCAGCAGACTGTGGAGAGGGTTCAGAATAAAAACTTTGATTTAGAGGATCGACATCGGCGCAATAATCTGAGGCTAAGAGGAGTAGCTGAGTCGATTGCTCTGGCTGATTTGCGCTCCCTCCTGCAGGACTTTATGGCAGAGTTATTACCAGAGCTAGACAGTAGGGATCTGAAGATTGACCAGATTCATCATGTGCCTAAACCCCCAAGTGCCCGTGCTGACCTTCCCCGGGACGTACTGGCCAGAGTTCATTTTTATTAAACAAAGGACGACTTCCTCCAAGCACTGAGAAAGGGACCTTCCCTGTCAGACCGATTTCAGGGGATTGAGGTGTTCCCTGATTTGTCCCCAGGTACCTTGGCGCTCCGTTGTGCTTTTAAGCCATACACCACTATACTCCGGGACAAAGCGATCCCATATCGTTGGGGCCACCGGACGAGACTGCTCATCCGGAGGGAGAATACTACCCATGTTTGTCTGACACCACCCCAAGCTGAAAAGCTCCTTATGAAGTGGAACTTTATTCCGGAGAAGCCCCACTCCTCACCACGGAATCCGGACGCTCGCAATAAGGACTTTGTGAGGCCCCGTGGGAAAAAGATCAACGCGGAATGGACTGTCACTTGAATAAGGGAAGACTGTGGTATCCCGGACATTCTTCTCTTTCGCTTCTTCTCCTCTAATCCCAGACTACTTCCTGATCGCCCCGTCCCTACTCTCCCCTCACCACTAGCCCTTCTCCTCTTCCCCCTCTCCTCCCACCTTTTCTCATCTCTACCTTCTTATCCACTTCCAACAGTACAATCAACTCACCCTTCCTTAGTCTTTTCTTCCCCCTCTTAACCCTTCATTTACTTAACTATATCCTCTTCTCATCTTTCCTTGCTCTCTCTCTCTCTGGGATTATTGCCCCATCGAGCGAGTATTATCGCTCAGGGTTCTCCTTTCTAAGGTCTGTGAACCCCCCTACTGTTGGGGTCTCGTTACTGCACTAGTTGTTTGATAAGTTAAATTATGCCAGGCTATTTAGCCTATGTGTTTTTTGGGTTTTTTTGTCTCTTCTCTTCCCTTTCCCAATCTCCAGGAACGGCATTGTTTTATTTTTATTATGTGTTTTATGGTTGAGTAATACTTGTCTAAGTGCTTTATCTCTTTAGAAATGCATCTTTTAGTGTCTGCTATTAATGTGAATGGCTTAAATTCCCCCCAAAAGCAAGCCTTTCTACGGGGATATCTTAAAAAGTCTAAATCTGATATTCTTCTGTTGCAAGAGACACATTTGCTAGAGGGGGATAACTACAGGGTGGCGTCACGATTTTATCCCCACCAGTTTTTTTCCAATGCTGCTGCTAAAAAGGCCGGGGTTGCCGTTTTCATACGGGCCTCCCATACATTTGAATTACTAAATAACGTGTCTGACCCTGAGGGTAGATATGTTCTAGTAGTTTGCCGCAATAATAATGTCCTATACTCGCTCCTTTCGGTTTATGTTCCGAACTCCCGCCAAGTCCGTTATGTCCGCACTCTCTTGGAAACACTGAACCCCTCCCTACTGGGCCATAAATTGATAGCAGGGGATTTTAATGCCTTAATGGACAAAACTCTTGACTGTTCTTCCCCCACAGAATGCAGAACGGACCTTGCCCGGGTGGCTACTGATTTTAACCTATATGACATTTGGAGGTATCTCCATGGGAATGAACGTGACTTTACATACTACTCTCCTCGACACAAGACCTTTAGCCGTATTGACTATTTTCTAATTGGAGACTCCTTACTTCCTCACTGCCCCTCGGCCTCCATAGACGTTATAACTTGGTCAGACCATGCCCCTATAACTCTCACCATTGATGACCTGTCCCCCTTACCTCCACCCCTCACTGGACTCTCAATGAACGACTTCTGACATCCTCCTTTAATTGCGATACTGTTGCTTCACAACTGACAGAATTTTTCCACCACAATAACATAGAACAAATGGCACCGGACACATTGTGGTTTGCCACAAAGCAGTTATGAGAGGTCACTGTATCAAACTGGCAGCCCATACCAAGAAGTTATACAATGCAACTTTACACTCCCTTCTCACCAACATTAAAGCACTAGAATCTGCATTTGCGAACGCTCCACTCCCAGCTAGTCTCTCTGAGATAGAGAAATCCCGGAATCAGCTTCGCACCCTCCTTCTTACTAGAGTCGAACATCAACTTAAAAAAACTAAATCTAGGTGTTACGGGATGGGGGATAGGGCTGGTGCCCTTCTGGTACGTAGAATTAAAAAAATTCAGACCCAAAAAAAGATTAAGCACTTTATTTCCCCACAAGGCGAAACAGTCCGCAACCCTATCCTGATTGCAGAGCAATTTAAAAACTATTACAATAACATGTATACCTTGAAAGTGTCCCCCACCACTCCCCAACCCACCTCCGACACAATACGGGACTTCTTGAACAAATGAACAAAGCGAACCTTCCAGCTCTCTCCCGAGACCAGTTAGAATTCTTAAATAGACCCTTTACTCAAGAGGAGATCCTAGGTGTCATTCGTACTTCCAAAAAACGCACAGCCCCCGGGCCAGATGGCTTCTCATACTGGTATTATTCCTCTATTTGCTCCTATTTTAGCCCCATTTCTCCTGAAACTGTTTAAACACTGGCAAGGGGAGGGAGTCATTAGACCTGAAGGACTGTCAGCCACTATTTCAACCATCCTTAAACCTGACAAATCACCCTCTAGCCTCAGCCCAATAGCGCTCCTAAACTGTGACTTAAAGATATATTCAAAGCTGCTGGCGGACCGTCTCAAGGCAGTTCTTCCCTCCCTGATCACTTTGGATCAAATGGGATTTATTCCAAACAGACAGGCGAGAGATGCCACAAGGAGGGTTATTGATCTTCTGGAGGTCTTGGAGAGGATGGGGGCTCCTGGTGCACTCATCTCTTTAGACGCAGAGAAGGCGTTCGATAGGGTGCATTGGGGGTACTGGCTGGGGTCCTGGATAAATGTGCATTCTAAGGCAACATTCGATCTGCCATTTTGGCATTATACTCCTCCCCGAGTGCAGTGGTTAAAGCGGGGGATTCACTTCCTCTGCTTTACAGATCACTAATGGGACCCGATAGGGTTGCCCCCTCTCATCTTTGCTCTTGTTATGGAGCCGCTAGCAGCTATTATTAGGGAGCATCCCACTATTTCAGGGGCAGTGGCCCCTGTGGATCATAAGATAAGTCTATATGCTGACGATGTCCTGAAGCACTGTCTTCTCCGTGAATTTGTGACACAGCAGCGCGGATCATGACACACTGTTTCCTTACATCTGATACCAGTGTTCCACGTCCTGTGGTAGGTGGAGGTCCAGCAGCAGCTGCATTTCTCGCGCTTCAGCTGGTTGTGGGTTAACACAACCCAGCAAGGTGAGTGGACAGTACACATCACCTTTTCCAACAAGTGTCATCATTGATAGGGCACTATTCTGCGCCTCGCTTTGTCTCCTTGTGTTTACACAGATGTCCTATTGACATGCACAGACCCCTCGACCTCTATCCCAGCAATAGTTTCAGTTCTTTCTGAATTCTCAAATGCGTCATATTATAAGCTCAACTTAATAAAATCATCCATCTTCCCTGTCAATATCACGCCTCCTATACAACTTGACTTGCGTTCCCATTTCCCCTTTATTTGGGCTCCAAAGGGTTTCCGATACCTGGGAATTCATATAATGTCCCCAAGAAAGATAGTCAGAAGCAATTGTGAAGCGCTCCTCACCTATCTTAAATCCTAATTTGCTCACTACTCCACGTTCCAACTATCCTAGATAGTCAAGATCCAAACGGTAAAAATGATGCTCTCCCTAAAATCCTGTTCATTATGAGATGTATACCAATGAACTTCCCTCGGAAGTATCTCAATTTATTTCAATCTGTTCTGGCTAGATTTATTTGGAATGTCAAGCCTCATAGAGTGGCTATGTCCACCTTGACCCTCCCATATTCATCTGGTGGAGTTGGAGTACCTGACATTGTTGCATATTACTTGGCGATCTCTCTAGACATAGCTAAAATTTTCTGGGCTCAGTCCTCCGCTTCTATGTGGCTACGGATCGAAACCTACTTTGCTCCTCGGAGATCCACCAGGCTCCTGCTTGAAATGAATTTATTGCAACGATATTGCCCATCGGATTCATTACTCTCCATGCGTGCTGTTCTGAACCAATGGTTTGGACTTAGTAGACCACATTTCCCTTTTCTCTTTCGATATATAACCCTGGATGCGATTGAGGCCCTAATACAGGATTTATCCATGCGTTCGTGGAAAGAGAGGGGTATTGGGATGCTAGGAGATGTTCTGGGAGAAAGCGGGCTACTGACATTTCCGTCTTTGGTGTCCAAATACTCCCTCCCCCCTCCAGTTTCTTTACTTATCATTGACTCCACCATTTTGTTAGTTCCATCACTCTACCTGACTTTGACTTTACGACTTACAATCTTCGCCTGCAATCCCTCTTCAAACAGACCTCCCATTCCCGACAAGGAGTGACCATCATTTACAAAGCCCTTATTGACCATAGATCCCAAACCAAACTCCCACATATGCTTAAATGGGAATCTAGACTGGCTTTTTTCGGCTTCCCTGGACCAATGGCATGCGGCCTCTGCCCAAGGCACTCGCTTTACATCCTGCATAAACCACATTGAGCAATCTAAGAAACTTCTGTTAGATTGGTATCTCACTCCAGCTCGTATAGCTAAATTTCGAGGAAGGGCCCCTCCGGCTTCACCACACTGTTGGAAGGGCTGCTCCATACTTGGCACAGAATCTCATATGTGGTGGACCTGTCCAGTGGTTGGACGATTTTGGGGGGAGGTGGACCTCTACACATCTCGCTCACAGGACTCCCGCTCACACTCGAACCGCCACTGACTCTTTTTGGTATAGATTTGGATACCTTTCCCTCTGTGCTAAGACCAATAATCGCTAATGTCCTCATAGCGGCCCGACTTGCAGTTGCTGCCCACTGGAGGTCGCCAGAGACCCCTACTAGGGCAGAGGTTATAGCACGCCTAAATCAGCATTTTGCCTATGAGATTATGTTAGCTCATGACCTCACTACAAGGACTAGAGTCTTGAATTGGTGGGACCCTTGGGTATTCTCAGCACACAATCTGGTTGAGATCCCTGAGTAAGTTAGCCTGCATCCAATTGGCACTCTGACGTATACAGTTTTATATATATGTTAGATTACTCACTTTATAGCTATTGAATTGATGCTCTTCCTGGCCTCTCTTCTGATTACCTCCCTCCCCCTGCTTTGTTGTAATACTTCATACCCCTGAATAGGGAACATGTTTCTTGTTATTTGATGTTTATGTTAAAACTCAATAAAAAAACAATGGTTTAAAAAAAAAGAAGTGGGGTGCTGCTGGACTGGCATAGTTGGACCTGGGAGCCCCGAAGGCATGAAGATTCCAATCCCATGTGTGCCAGAAGAAGGGTGAGACTCTGTTACCTGTTACATTGTGTGTTGTGTTTGTTTATGGGTTATATGCCTTTGACTGTTGGGGATCCAATAAAGTCTTACCATTGTGAAGCTCTCACCCTGTGTTGTCTGAGTAGTGTTCTGTCCACGGGTAAGATGTTCAGGCATTCAGTTGGGAGGAGCTCTGGTCCATACAGTCTTTCTAGAGGCGGCCGGGCCACCAGATGACAGCACCCACTGACCCCAGTGTCTCCTCAGACCCCACCCAGGAAGATTTGAAAAGTTAGAGGTATGAATATCTGTCCTGAGGCATCATACCGACACATCAGTGTTACCATCAGTGAACATGGTGAATAAAAAACAAACAAAATTATCCTGTAATTGCACTATGTTTGTAATTTCACCGCAATTGGAATTTTTTCCCCATTTTCCAGTACACTATATGGTAAAATGAATGATGTCATTAAAAAGTACAACTCGTCCTGCAAAAAAGAAGTCTCATATAGATATAGTGACAGAAAAATGAAGACGTTATGGCTCTTGGAAGAAGGGGAGGGAAAAACGTAAAAATAGTCAGGGTGAAGGGGTTAATCCAGGGTTCTCAAACTCTGCTTGGTATGTGGGCCACACGTAGAAAAAGTTTAAATTTGGAGTGACGTATTTATTGTAGGACTAAGTGACATTTTTAGTAATACCATAGAATCCCCTTCATGTAGTAATGTCTTCACCCTGGTCCCTTTTCTTGTAGTAATGCCCCTACCTACAAAGAGGGTAAGCCACAAAAGGTCATTGCTTAAGAGTGCTGTATCCAAGCATATTAATGGAAAGCTGAGTGGAAGGAAAATGTGTGGTAGAAAAAGGTGTACAAGCAACCGAGATAACCAGGATTGTTAAGAAAAGGTCATTCAAAAATTTAGGAGAGGTTCACAAGGAGTGTAAGCTGCTGGGGTCAGTGCTTAAAGTGACTATTTATAAGAGATACATTTTCACAATGGAGCAAGCCTTCCCTAAAGGGAGTATGGGAATCAGGGGGTACTGATCCCAACAGTTGTTGCTGCTGAAAGGTCCTAGGTGCACCTGTGCTCATGTGCCCTAATGGTATCTTGAGGAAGTTGACCGAGATCAACGAAACGCGTTGATCACGCCCACCCTGTGCTTCACCATTGCAAACCTCCCAGACTGACACAACGCAGCACCCTTTTGACATTGACGCTGCGAGGAAGCATTGCCTCCGTGTATGCCAATACGTCACTTCCGGTGTCAACATCCGGTGACGCGGCCACACGAGACGGAGGAGACGGATTGCACGCCGCTGGCCACGGTGTCAATCCAGAGGACCTCGGACGGCGTGAGTCCGTGACAGCAGGACATGAATCCTAGTAAGTAGAGCTCCTATATACAGTTTTTACAAGCCCACTGCAGCTTAAGTGCTTGACTGATTTGTCTTTCCACATGTTAGCAATCCTGACGGGACACAGATCAGCAGAATCCTTTTAAAAGTCTGTTTAAGGCAGCTAGCTGAAGACATAGGCGTACAAAGAAGCAGTTTCCCTTCCTTTCAGACTTATTGCAGGTAAAATACTTGAACCTCGTGTCTGCCTAATCCATAATCAGTCTGAGAAGTAACTGCTATTTATACAGAAGGGTCTCACAGAAGGTTTACAGCCATTATCACATCTGACTGTTTGCAGGTACACCAATTTAACCCCTTGTCTACCTAACCCTTGTTAAGATTGAGAACTAAATACCTTCCTTTTTTACACAGAAAGATCTCACAGAAGGCTTTCATAACCATATCACATCCAGACAATGAAAAGCCCCAAGACTCTTTAGGATATGAACATACGTTTGACAGCTGATCAAAGAATCAATATAAAGGAATAGTTTTAAAAGCCCAAACACTATAAATATATCCCCAGCCAATTTTTAACCTAAATTATTGTGTTTAGTGTAAACTTTTAATATGTATGTACATTGTTCGTCTTATTGGATTAAATAAACTGAGGAACTTTTACAAGAAATCCCCCCAATGCTATTCTATTTTATTTATTTTCTTTTCAATATTTACTCTTAATCAAGGACTATGGTTTTCAGGTGTTTCTGTTAGCGCTGGGTCTTATTTTAATCTATAGTGCTTAAAGTGCAGCCACACACAGACGTATCCAGGACATGACCTACACATTCTTTGTGTGAAGCCACACATGACCAATAGATAACGCAAGAAGCCTCTTACTTGGGCCAAGGAGAAAAACAATTGGACCATTGTTCGTGGTCCCATGGTATTGTGTTCAGATGAAACTAAAGTTTGCATTTCATTTGAAAATTGCTTTCCCAGAGTCTGGAGAAAGAGTGGAGAGGCCACAATCCAAGAGTCTGGAGGAAGAGTGGAGAGGCCACAATCCAAGAGTCTGGAGGAAGAGTGGAGAGGCCACAATCCAAGAGTCTGGAGGAAGAGTGGAGAGGCCACAATCCCAGAGTCTGGAGGAAGAGTGGAGAGGCCACAATCCAAGAGTCTGTAGTAAGAGCGGAGAGGCCACAATCCAAGAGTCTGGAGGAAGAGCGGAGAGGCCACAATCCAAGAGTCTGAAGAAAGAGCAGAGAGGCCACAATCCAAGAGTCTGGAGGAAGAGTGGAGAAGCCACAATCCCATAAGCTGGAGTAAGAGTGGAGAGGCCACAATCCAAGAGTCTGGAGGAAGAGCGGAGAGGCCACAATCCAAGAGTTTGGAGGAAGAGCGGAGAGGCCACAATCCAAGAGTCTGGAGGAAGAGTGGAGAAGCCACAATCCCATAAGCTGGAGTAAGAGTGGAGAGGCCACAATCCAAGGGTCTGGAGGAAGAGCGGAGAGGCCACAATCCAAGAGTTTGGAGGAAGAGCGGAGAGGCCACAATCCAAGAGTCTGGAGGAAGAGCGGAGAGGCCACAATCCAAGAGTCTGGAGGAAGAGCGGAGAAGCCACAATCCAAGAGTCTGAAGAAAGAGCAGAGAGGCCACAATCCAAGAGTCTGGAGGAAGAGGGGGAGAGGCCACAATCCAAGAGTCTGGAGGAAGAGTGGAGAGGCCACAATCCAAGAGTCTGGAGGAAGAGTGGAGAGGCCACAATCCAAGAGTCTGGAGGAAGAGTGGAGAGGCCACAATCCCAGAGTCTGGAGGAAGAGTGGAGAGGCCACAATCCAAGAGTCTGGAGGAAGAGCGGAGAGGCCACAATCCAAGAGTCTGGAGGGAGAGTGGAGAGGCCACAATCCAAGAGTCTGGAGGAAGAGTGGAGAGGAGACAATCCAAGAGTCTGGGGGAAGAGCGGAGAGGCCACAATCCAAGATTCTGGAGGAAGAGTGGAGAGGCCACAATCCAAGAGTCTGGAGGAAGAGTGGAGAGGCTACAATCCAAGAGTCTGAAGAAAGAGCAGAGAGGCCACAATCCAAGAGTCTGGAGGAAGTGGAGAGGCCACAATCCAAGAGTCTGGAGGAAGAGTGGAGAGGAGACAATCCAAGATTCTGGAGGAAGAGTGGAGAGGCCACAATCCAAGATTCTGGAGGAAGAGTGGAGAGGCCACAATCCAAGAGTCTGGAGGAAGAGTGGAGAGGCCACAATCCAAGAGCGTGGAGGAAGAGTGGAGAGGCCACAATCCCAGATTCTGGAGGAAGAGTGGAGAAGCCACAATCCCAGATTCTGGAGGAAGAGTGGAGAAGCCACAATCCCAGAGTCTGGAGGAAGAGTGGAGAGGCCACAATCCAAGCTGCTTGAGGTGCAGAGTGAAGTCTCCACAATCAGTGATGGTTTTGGCCATGTCATCTGCTGGTGTAGCTCCGCTGTGTTTTATCAAGAACAAAGTCAGCGCTGCCATCTACCAGGACATTTTACAGCATTTCATGCTCCCCTCAGCTGCTTTTTAGAGATGGAGATTTCATTTTCCAGCAGGACTTGGCCCCTGTCCACACTGCCAAAAGCACTAATCCCTGGTTTACTAACCACAGTATCACTGTGCTTGATTGGAGGCAAACTCGCCTGACCTGAATGCCATAGAGAATCAGATACACCAGACCCAACAATGCAGACGAGCTGAAGGCTGCTATCAAAGCAATCTGGGCTTCCATAACATCTCAGCAGCCACATGCTGATTGCCTCCATGCCACGCTGCATTATTGATGCCATAGGCTGATCGCCTCTGTGCCACGATGCATTGATGCAGGAATTCATGCAAAAATACCAAGTATTGAGGGCATTTACTGTACAGATTTTTCATTAGGACAACATTTATAAGTTAAAAATCATTATTTCAGTTGGTCTTATATAATAATATACTTTTCTGAGATAATGACCTTTGGATTTTCATTGGCTGTAAGACATAATCATCAACATTCACAGAAATAAACACATGAAATAGATCCATCTGCATTTAATGACTCTATATAATATATGTGTGTCACATTATGTATTGAATTACTGACATAAATTATGTGGCACCCCTGCAGGGGATTGCCACAGGATCCACCGGTACAAGGAGGGAATTACACCTTGGTTCACACAGCACACAACACCTTCCACCCCAAACATGAAGGGGGAGCTCTACTGGCTGCCTTAAGCCAGTTCCCCTTTAAAAGATCCAGGCCTGAGGGGAGGAGTCAGTTAGTTTCAGGAGTTAGTTCCAGTTAGTCTGTGGAGAGCGCTGGAGTGAGGAGCTGGTCACTGGGAAGGATCCAGGCCCAGGACCAGGGAAAACTGACCCAGCTGTACTGCACCCTTGGGAGAGGGGCGGAGGCCTGTGGAGAGTAGGGGAATCAAGGAAGGGAACCAGTCAAGGTTTCCCTGTAGCACACCCGGACACCAGAGTCCGATACTGCCAGCATCCACTGCAGCAGTAAAAGCCCAGGAGAACCAGGAGGAGTTAACCCCTAAAGAAAGAACAGTAAGAGACACTTGAAACTGACCAAGTACAGGACCAGGGGCCATAGGAGGAATAGGGATCCCGCAGAAGGACCTCATTGTCAGTTTAGAGCAAAGCCCTGAGAGGGAGAAGGAGCGGAGAGTTCAGTCACAGGCAGGACTTACCCCACACCACAGAGCACAGAGACAGAGGAGGCCTCATAACTTTCTAAGGTGGAAGTCCCAAGTTGCACCGGGGACCTGGTTATTTCTTTGGACTGTATCTGTTACCCTGTCACCAGTAAAAGGTACCGAAACAAAGATCACTGTGTGTGTGCCTGCTTAACCACCGCTATTCACCGCATTGACTGCAGGGACGTGACTACTACTCTCCTCATCCATCCCCGCTGCCCTGGGGTAAAGCTCCACCTGTGGGGAGCTGTACCACACTCTGCTGCACCCACCATCACCTC
The DNA here is from genome assembly GCA_033576535.1 of Allobates femoralis. Classification (NCBI taxonomy): domain Eukaryota; kingdom Metazoa; phylum Chordata; class Amphibia; order Anura; family Aromobatidae; genus Allobates; species Allobates femoralis. The sequence goes on along the minus strand of JARQOC010000010.1, from coordinate 146,029,864 downwards.
AGCGGCCGGCTGCAGCGCTGGTATACACGTTACCAGAAACTACAGGTGCCGTCACATTACCAATCTCCTTATCCCCACCATTCTCCGCTATTGAGGGTCCAGGGCACGGGACCGGGGACCGACCAGCCGTGATCCCCCATCAAAGTTGCCATCAGCCCCGGTACCCGAGTACCCCCTACCCTGTCTACCGCCTCAATTATATTTGAGTATTACGGTAGAGTGGATCAACCCCATAATGTGTCGGTGTTACATGTGGGGAAAATGATCTGGGGGATTTGTGCATTCCTGGAGTTGATGCAGGATATTAAGTATGATTTGGTACGATGGTGGTATTTATACCCAGGTTGGATTGTGGTATGGTTGGATATTGTGGCCTGTCTGCCAAGGCGGTGTGCCGGATTTGTGGACAAAAAGGTTGACCAAGGCTAGAGTTCCAGTCAATAGGGTGGTGGCTCTTTTGGCACCAGTAATGGGGGGTTATAGTGAGACACCGGGAGTTGGAATGGTCAGCTCTGCAATACTGGAGGTCGGATGGTGTTCATTTGAATGGTATTCAAATGGACAGGTGGATGTCGGGCTTGCATGAATGTATCAAGCAAGTGTAGGGTGGTGTTGGGTCCAGTCCATGTAAGGTGTCACATGGCCAGACCTGTGGCGGGGGTAGGTCTGGTCTAGAGGCAGTTTAATGGATAATCGTAGTTGGGAGGTGAGCCACTAGTAAGGTATAGTGGCTCTGGTTACAGGTAATTTGCAAACATGGGGTCCTGCAAGGTAGGGGTATTAGTTCTTGCTAATTAATACCTCATGTGGTTTAATGAGTCATGGTATCTAGGAGGTGAGCCTCTAGTAGGGTATAGTGGCTCCAATTTCAGATAACTGGCAGGCATGGGGTCCTGCCGGTTACAGGTGTCTGCAGGCACGGGGATCCTGCAAGGTAGGGTTATTAATTCTCGGTAATTAATACCTCATCTCTGGGTCGGTGTGTTGCGACCAGGGATAGATTTGTTATGGGAGGTGGCTTCTGGACCAGGTTTATCCAGGGTTACATATTGTATTACGTACAGTATTATTACTGTGTTACCTATTGTTCAATGTTGGGATGCCAGTGTGCGGTGTCCCTGGGTTAGTGTGTAAAGAATATGTAATAAAGGGCTGCTGTGGCTAAATGTTAAGTCACAAGCAGTGTCCGTGCATTATTTACAAAGGTTTTTTAATAGGTTGGTAACACAGGAATTTTGAGACCGGAAAATCCCTCGTCGATTGTCAAGACGAAAATAAATGAAATACCAGACTTGTGTTTTACAATTATCTATAGAACGAAATAAAAAACTGAAATAAAAAAACTGCCCAAGAAATTATGCAAAATAAAACCCCAAAAATACAGTGACGCCCTCCCACAGCTCTGTCCTCAGAAAAATAGAAGAAAACTTCACAAACTGTGTATATACATTTGTTTTTACAAATTACTGATTTTTCATGAGAAAAAAATGCACCTACCAATGATTTATACCATCGTAATTGTGATCTGGAAATCTATGTTCCCAAATAATTTTTACCACTCCATGCACACTGCAATAAGTGGCAGAATTGCGTTTCTTCATGTGATTTCAGTGAAATCCTTTTTCCTGTTTTCTAGTAAATGAACGGGATGGTTCAAAACTAAAACCTGAACAGCTAAAAACCAGTGGACCTGCTTCCATGTAGAAGGGGTGCTCATCATTTCTCCTGTAGGTCTCCCATATTTTAGGAAGACTACAGAAGTTAAGTTCCAAATCTTCATTAATAGTCATGAAACTTTTTTTTCTTGAACTTTTTTCCAAGTCTTTTTATAAATTACAATCTGTGTAACTGTCCAAAATGTTCCACAGAAAAAAATCTAGCAAGCAGTATTTCCAATAAGGCCACCAAGAAGCATAAACTCGTCAGTGTGTCCCGTTAGCTCGGTGGCTTCTTACATTGACGCTGGATTTCTTGGATGCATGTTGATGACATTTCTTGGGCACAAACTGTCCCAAAACACTTTAGCTGCTTCTTCTCCCTTTGCAGAGCAGGTTTCTAGGAACGTCCGTATTCTAGCCTTTAACGTCCTCTCTGCATTTATATGTTCATAGTCATCTCGGAAGAACACACGTTTGGCCATCATGGTGTCTATGATGTTGTTGAGATGTCCTTCGGTCACTCTATTGAGAATCACCTCCCAGTTCATTTTCAGGATCTCCACGTATGTTCTACTATAGACTCTGGTCTGTGGACTGGAGGCGCAATCTGAAGAACAAACAGTGGGAACAAACTGAATAAAAAATGGCCAAAAAGTTCAATCTATCACAGAACTGACTTTATGAATGTTAAATAAACTTTATACATAAGTCTGAGTTCCTTCTTAACATCAATATTATTTTATTATAATCCAGTTTATTTATACTTGCCAATTCTCCAGGAAAGTCCTGGAGGTTCCAGTATGAAGGACAGACGTCCCCGACTTCCAAACGAGTCAGAAAATCTACTGAGCTAAGGTCTCTGGGAACCTCCTGGAAAGAAGCAATTCCAGTTACCCTTGTGTGGTGCTGGGATGTTTCATACACCAGACTCTGGAGTCCAATGAACAGGGATTGAGCCAGCGAAGGTGGGGATGTTTTTAAAAAGGATTTTGGGCCACTCCAAAGTCCGCTATGTACCTCTTTGAAAAATTTAGTTTTCTTGTTTTTGTTTAGTGCATAGTGCTTATAGGCTCCCAGACATAGACAATTTGGTTAGATGCCAGGACTGACTAGGAATTTTGAGGAGTCCCCATTAAACTTTTCTAAAAATGCAAAGCCAAAACTGTAATCATAGCATATACTATTTTGGAAGATATTTTAAAGGTGCCGTCACACGCAGCGATACCATGAACGATATTGTTAGCGATCACATGCACGCGCGATCGCTAACAATATCGTTCAGATCGCTGGTGAGCTGTCACACAGGCAGACTCACCAGCGATCAATGGACCAGAGACATTGTGGAAACGATTTAAATATCATTTCCACAATGTCTTGCTCCCGCTGCCAGCCTGCGATAAGCGGGAGCAGGCTGGTCTCCAAGATAAACTGCAGGTATCTAGGCAGCGCACACTGCCTAGATACCTGATGTATACCTTAGTTACCAGCCTCCTCCGCTCACCGGCTGGTACTGGATACACCTAAATACATATGGGAACGGTTGGTGATATCAACTTCCTGTGTGTGGCACATTAGTATATGGGAAGGGGTACTAACGTGCCACAAACAGGAAGTTGACATCACCAACCGTTCCTATTTTATTTAGGTGCATCCATATAAATAGCCCACCCTATAAATGGCCCACCCTGTATACCCATTTTATGAGTCTATGGATTATTAGGACCTATTGTTATGATAGATTATCAATATCTGATTAGCGGAATTCAAGATGATCAGCTGTTCCCAGTGCTAGTGGCAGGCAGCTGCACAACTACGTCAATGGTAAGCTGTCCACATACGGGTACTACACATCTGTTCCCAATTCAAGTTCACAACTGGGCACTTTCAGATGCCAGCAGAAACAGCTGTTTGGCGGTTGTCAGGAAAATATGAATTCTTGTTATTGTTTTAAAATGTTTGAAAAGGCAGCCAGAGATGGCTTACTTCTCCGCCCCTTGTTCGTTCGTAAGGGAGATACATAGATTTTCGCTTTGCTTCCCCCCAGTCAGGAATTTTTACGACAAGCGATAAACTCTGGTTTGGTCCATACTAAATTAATTTGTCTTAATAGTCTTTTAACGTCAAATTTCATAAGACCTGTTCATACCACAAATACATAAATCATATTTTTGGAATCTTTACCTTTTTTCAGTTATGATGGTATATCTTTTATATCTGGGAAACCATCAGAAACCTGGGAATTGGGTTGTGGCCTTCTGAACATCATAGATGTTATACCATATACTTGGTATACAGCATCATGTAAATTAGTGAGGGTAAACATGATGTACATATCTTGGATGTGGGGGCATCCAATCCAAAGATATGAAAAATTAAGGTTTTTAAGTCTTGGGCAGCTGGGTGGGTTTACAAAACCCAGCCCCCTTTGTGAGGTAAAAAAGTGGGAGTTTTCTGGTTTCTGTGTCATTACATAAAACCAAAGCGTCCATTTTGGGCTCATTCCACCCTGTGACGTCAGATGCAGCACGATACACTGCATACATATACAACATTTCTGGGGAGCCATCCCCCCACTGAATGTGAGTTGTCACTGCGTGGCACAAGTTTTGTACTTTTCTCATTTATTCCTTTTATTTTAATAACTGTTTTATGCATATATGTAAATTGTCTCTTTTGTAATATCTTGTATATCTTTTGTAAACACTGCCAACTTTCTAGAGTAAACTTTATGAATTAACTTAGTTTTGTGCTTCTTGTTCTATGATGAGCTGACATGCATCCCCGCGATTTCACATTACCAAACAGGTTACCGATCCACCTGAAAGAGATCCCGTGGTGGCAGCATAATTTTTGTATTTATGTGATCTTGTGGGCATGAGGGTGACTGGATCGAGGTGTATATATACGTTCCTGGCGGGAACTGGTGGTATATATACATCCCGTTGCATCACGTGCTGCAGTAGACAACATAAATTAGAGCAGCTGGGCTCCTTTTCTTATCCTCTGGCAATACCGTGTTTGGCCAGCAGGATAAGGGGGTGCCGGAGAGCTGCAGGTCTTGACTAAGTTTTCATGACAGCGGTGGTAATAGATGTTAAAGCCCCACTGTTCACTTATTTATGACCTATCCTAATGATAGGCTGCTCCCAGGACACAGTACCTCGAGGTCCGCGCTGCCACTTCAGAAAGGAACAAAAGAAGCCAGTACAAGGGAATGTCTGGATCAACGATTCTTATAAAGAAGAATCGTTGATCCAGACATTCCCTTGTACTGGCTTCTTTTGTTCCTTTCTGAAGTGGCAGCGCGGACCTCGAGGTACTATGTCCTGGGAGCTGATTATACCACAGGGATCTGTGGAAAGTACGGTCCTGCAGCAGCTACTTGTATCTGAGCGATCATTACCAGTTGTGGGTCTTCACAACTACATCAGGTGAGCAGCCTCTTTTGTATAACCTTTTCGTCCTTCTTCAAAGAAGATATCACCCTATGTGCGCATTCTTGAATTTTATAGATCTATCCTAATGATACACCTAGTATGGAAAACAACAGGGTGGACAGTGAATACGGACCTGCGCTGCAAGGAGCAACAGATCAGATGGTGTTCATCATTATAATTTTTATTTTCGACGCGTTTTGGAGTTAGTCTCAACTCCTTCCTCAAATCCCTGAGGAAGGAGTTACTTCAGGGGAAATGATGTATCAGTGTCCGCGCTGCTGAAATCCCAAGAAAACGATCCGGAAACCATATGTAGGTTGCATCAATCATCCATTTATTCCTTTTCCTACGCGTTTCGGCACTGTCCTAGTGCCTTCCTCAGGGATATTACATGTCAGCTCTTAACAAGGTTTATATAGCTCCTGTACATGGCATTTAGGGGTGTGTTAACACATGCTGATGATGTCAAAATCGTCCTCAAAGTGGGAGGAGCCCAATTTGATGATGTCAAAATCGTCCTCAAAGTGGGAGGAGCCTAATTTTTGGCTCCAAAAACAGTAAAAACAAGTTTCTGTGGAGCATTTTACATCATACAATGATATATAGGTTGATAAAAATCTGACTTAACAAATGGCATAAAAAACGTTCTAAAATTCGCTGCGGAAAAGTAAATAAAACCTTCAGTAGTAAAAACAGGAAAAAAATAGGAAAAAAATTATACATTCCTATATGCCTCTGGGTGTATTAGAACTCTTGGTCACTTGGATGAAAATCAACCTCACTATTGGGTTATGCCACCAGGGCAATTCACTAGCGATTAAAAAGTGCTAAAGGTTTACCGTATATACTCGTGTATAAGCCGAGTTTTTCAGCACAAAAAATGTGCTGAAAAGTCCCCCCTCGGCTTATACACGAGTCTGGGCGGAATTACCGTGGTTCAGCTGCACCAGGCCCCCCCCCTCTTGTACGGGCCCCTGCCTCCACTGCTCTGGGTGCTACAATCACAGTCGCAGCGGTCGGGACTGCGACTGGGCCTGGGAGTGCAGGGGACGCACCAACCTCAGCTGTTGGAGCTGCTCGGGCTGCCAGGGGAACGCACTGTGGATTTGAATGTAACTATTCTCCCGCCCGGCTGCTCGCAGATCACATCAGCAGCTGCAGACAGGCCCCCTGCACACTGTGTGTACGGGGTCAGCAGAGGGACACTTCACCTGACACCTGCTCCTTCAGCCTCCCGGAGAGCAGCTTGTGGATGGACTAGACCTCAGAAGATGCCGGTAAGCAGGAGGTCATTAATCATGGTGTGGGGCAGCAGGACACTCCTCAGTCCGGTCAGGGTCTGCTCTGCTGAGGATCAGAGTGAGTGATTGCAGGAGTCTGTGGCAGATCAGGTCGGGCTGTTAGTGCTGCTGGATTATCGGCTCCAGCATCACCCGACCTACAGGAAAGAGCAGACTCCTGTAATAAATCACTCTGACCCCAGCAGATACCACAGACCTCAGTATACAGAGCCCTGCACTGACTGATCACATCTAAACCTACAGGACATCACATATTATTTTATATGGCTCCATATATATGTGGTGATGTTCTGTAGGCAGTACCAAGTGTGCATTATATATCCAGTGTACAGATGGGGACATATACCAGTATGGGCCCATATATACCAGGTTGGAGGACATATTTACCATACCGTCCCTCTGTGTCCTCTTTGTCCTCCGTCCCTCTGTGTCCTCTTTGTCCTCCGTCCCTCTCTGTCCTCTTTGTCCTCCGTCCCTCTCTGTCCTCTTTGTCCTCTGTCCCTCTGTGTCCTCCGTCCCTCTCTGTCCTCTTTCTCCTCCGTCCCGCTCTGTCCTCTTTCTCCTCCGTCCCGCTCTGTCCTCTTTCTCCTCCGTCCCGCTCTGTCCTCTTTCTCCTCCGTCCCGCTCTGTCCTCTTTCTCCTCCGTCCCTCTCTGTCCTCTTTCTCCTCCGTGCCGCTCTGTCCTCTTTCTCCTCCGTCCCGCTCTGTCCTCTTTCTCCTCCGTCCCGCTCTGTCCTCTTTCTCCTCCGTCCCGCTCTGTCCTCTTTCTCCTCCGTCCCGCTCTGTCCTCTTTCTCCTCCGTCCCGCTCTGTCCTCTTTCTCCTCCGTCCCGCTCTGTCCTCTTTCTCCTCTGTCCCGCTCTGTCCTCTTTCTCCTCCGTCCCGCTCTGTCCTCTTTCTCCTCCGTGCCGCTCTGTCCTCTTTCTCCTCCGTCCCGCTCTGTCCTCTTTCTCCTCCGTCCCGCTCTGTCCTCTTTCTCCTCCGTCCCCGCTCTGTCCTCTTTCTCCTCCGTCCCCGCTCTGTCCCTTTCTCCTCCGTCCCGCTCTGTCCTTGCCTGCGCCCGCCGGTCACAGCAGGAAGAAGCCGGATGAAGACGGAGGAGCGCGCGGTGTCAGAGAGCGGCGGCGGCGACAGGACAGGGATAAGTATAATATTCTATTCCTTTACAGGTGGCTGACAGCAAGGGGGGGGCACCCTGTATACACCACTGGGGCCCTGTATACACCACTGGAGCCCTGTATTCACCACTGGGGCCCTGTATTCACCACTGGGGCCCTGTATGCACCACTGGGGCCCTGTAGGCACCACTGGGGCCCTGTAGGCACCACTGGGGCCCTGTATGCACCACTGGGGCCCTGTATATACCACTGGGGAGGCTGCTGTATACTACTGGGGCTGCTGTATATACTGCTGGGGCCTGTATATACCACTGGGGAGGCTGCTGTATACTACCACTGGGGAGGCTGCTGTATACTACCACTGAAGAGGCCTGTATACCACTGGGGGGCCTGTATACCACACTGCTGGAGGCTGTATACCTGTGCTGGGGTCCACCCTCGGCTTATACACGAGTCAATAGGTTTTCCCAGGTTTTGGGGGCAAAAGTAGGGGTGTCGGCTTATACACGGGTCGGCTTATACACGAGTATATACGGTATATTATCCTGTGAAGGTGGAATAGGAAAAATTATATATATGGATAATATTATCTACTAGCTGTGAGCCCGATGCAAATGCATCGGGATTCTAGAACGTGCATTAATTTGATTATAGTAGTTATAGCTGTTAGCCTGATGCAAATGCATCGGGTATCTAAAATATGTTTATTGTTTTTTTAAACATTTTTAAATAATAATCGCATCATCAATAGCAATAATATAAGCCATAGCATTATTATTAGCAGTATTAGCAGTATTAATAGCATTATTAGCAGTATTATGAGCATTAATAACAGTATTAATAGCATTAATAGCATTATTATTAGCATTAATAGCATTATTAATAGCATTATTAGCATTAATAATAGCATTAATAACATTATTAATAGCATTAATAGCATTATTATTAGCATTAATAGCATTAATAATAGCATTATTAGCATTAATAATAGCATTAATAACATTATTAATAGCATTAATAGCATTATTATTAGCATTAATAGCATTACTAATAACATTATTAGCATTAATAATAGCATTAATAACTTTATTAATAGCATTAATAGTATTATTATTAGCATTAATAGCATTAACGATAGCATTATTAGCATTAATAATAGGATTAATAACATTATTAATAGCATTAATAGCATTATTATTAGCATTAATAGCATTAATAATAGCATTATTAGCATTAATAATAGCATTAATAGCATTATTAATAGCATTAATAGCATTATTATTAGCATTAATAGCATTAATAATAGCATTAATAGCATTAATAATAGCATTAATAACATTATTAATAGCATTAATAGCATTATTATTAGCATGAATAGCATTAATAATAGCATTATTAGCATAAATAATAGCATTAATAGCATTATTAATAGCATAAATAGCATTATTATTAGCATAAATAGCAATAATAATAGCATTATTAGCATTAATAATAGCATTAATAACATTATTAATAGCATTAATAGCATTATTATTAGCATTAATATCATTATTAATAGCATTATTAGCATTAATAATAGCATTAATAACATTATTAATAGCATTATTATGAGCATTAATAGCATTAATAGTATTATTAATAGCATGAATAGCATTATTAATAGCATTAATAGGATTAATAGCATTATTAATAGCATTAATAGCATAAATAATAGAATTAATAGTATAAAAAATAGCATTAATAGCATTAGTATTAGCATAAAGAGCATTAATAGCAATATTATTAGCATTAATAGCATTAATAGCATTAATAGGATAAATATTAGCATTAATAGCATTAATAGCATAATTAATAGCATTAATAGCATTATTAATAGCATTAATAGCATTATTATTAGCATTATTAGCATTAATAATAGCATTAATAACATTATTAATAGCATTAATAGCATTATTATTAGCATTAATAGCATTAATAGCATTATTATTAGCATTAATAGCATTAATAATACCATTAATAGGATAAATATTAGCATTAATAGCATTAATAGCATAAATAATAGCATTAATAGCATTAGTATTAGCATAAAGAGCATTAATAGCAATATTATTAGCATTAATAGCATTAATAGCATTAATAGCATTAATAGGATAAATATTAGCATTAATAGCATTAATAGCATAATTAATAGCATTAATATGCATTATTAATAGCATTAATAGCATTATTATTAGCATTAATATCATTAATAATAGCATTATTAGCATTAATAATAGCATTAATAACATTATTAATAGCATTAATAGCATTATTATTAGCATTAATAGCATTAATAGCATTATTATTAGCATTAATAGCATTAATAATACCATTAATAGGATAAATATTAGCATTAATAGCATTAATAGCATAAATAATAGCATTAATAGCATTATTAATAGCATTAATAGCATTAATAATAGCATTAATAACCTTATTAATAGCATTAATAGCATTATTATTAGCATTAATAGCAATAATAGTATTATTAATAGCATGAATAGCATTATTAATAGCATTATTAGGATTAATAGCATTATTAATAGCATAAAAAATAGCATTAATAGCATTAGAATTAGCATAAAGAGCATTAATAGCAATATTATTAGCATGAATAGCATTATTAATAGCATTAATAGGATAAATATTAGCATTAATAGCATTAATAGCATAATTAATAGCATTAATAGCATTATTAATAGCATTAATAGCATTATTATTAGCATTAATAGCATTAATAATAGCATTATTAGCATTAATAGCATTAATAATACCATTAATAGGATAAATATTAGCATTAATAGCATAAATAATAGCATTAATAGCATTATTAATAGCATTAATAGCATTATTATTAGCATAAATAGCATTAATAATAGCATTATTAGCATTAATAATAGCATTAATAACATTATTAATAGCATTAATAGCATTATTATTAGCATTAATAATAGCATTATTAGCATTAATAATATCATTAATAACATTATTATTAGCATTAATATTATTTTTTATTTATTTTTTTATTATTTTTTAATTATTTTTTAATTATTTTTTTTTATTATTAAATTTATTATTTAGGCTGAGACCCAGTTCTCATTCAGGTCCGCTGGAAGGGCTGATATAATTAGCATATATTTAATTTTTTTATTATTATTTTTATTGAATTATTTATTATTTTTATTTATTTTTTTATTATTTTTTAATTATTTTTTAATTATTTTTTTTATTATTAAATTTATTATTTAGGCTGAGACCCAGTTCTCATTCAGGTCCGCTGGAAGGGCTGATATAATTAGCATATATTTAATTTTTTTATTATTATTTTTATTGAATTATTTATTATTTTTTATTTATTTTTTTATTATTTTTTAATTATTTTTTAATTATTTTTTTTATTATTAAATTTATTATTTAGGCTGAGACCCAGTTCTCATTCAGGTCCGCTAGAAGGGCTGATATAATTAGCATATATTTATTTTTTTTATTATTATTTTTATTGAATTATTTATTATTTTTTATTTATTTTTTTATTATTTTTTAATTATTTTTTAATTATTTTTTTTATTAATAAATTTATTATTTAGGCTGAGACCCAGTTCTCATTCAGGTCCGCTGGAAGGGCTGATATAATTAGCATTAATTTTTTTTTATTATTATTATTTTTATTGAAATATTTATTCTTTTTTATTTATTTTTTTATTTATTTTTTAATTATTTTTTTATTATTAAATTTATTTATTTTTTTTAAGTCAGACTGAGAGGCAGTTCTCATTCAGGTCCGCATTTTTTTATTTTTTTATTATTATTTTTATTTAATTACTTATTATTTTTTATTTATTTTTTTATTATTTTTTAATTATTTTTAAATTATTTTTTTTATTATTAAATTTATTTATTTTTTTAAGTGAGAGTGAGACACAGTTCTCATTCAGGTCCGCCTTTTTTTTTCCCCATTGACATACATTACCGGTGTGTCGGCGATTTTATGGCCGGCCACCTGGTTCTATTTGTCGGCCCTAAAATCGCGGACACACCGCTAATGCATGTCTATGGGCAGTGAGCTCGAATTCTGATTGGTCGGCGTCCAATCCGAAATCGGGCTGACTGCCCATAGAGATGCATTAGCGGTGTGTCCGCGATTTTAGGGCCGACAAATAGAACCAGGTGGCCGGCCATAAAATCGCCGACACACCGGTAGTGTATGTCAATGGGGAAAAAAAAAGGCGGACCTGAATGAGAACTGTGTCTCACTCTCACTTAAAAAAATAAATAAATTTAATAATAAAAAAAATAATTTAAAAATAATTAAAAAATAAAAAAAAAATAAATAAAAAATAATAAATAATTAAATAAAAATAATAATAAAAAATAAAAAAATGCGGACCTGAATGAGAACTGCCTCTCAGTCTGACTTAAAAAAAATAAATAAATTTAATAATAAAAAAAAAATTAAAAAATAAATAAAAAAATAAATAAAAAATAATAAATATTTCAATAAAAATAATAATAAAAAAAAAAATTAATGCTAATTATATCAGCCCTTCCAGCGGACCTGAATGAGAACTGGGTCTCAGCCTAAATAATAAATTTAATAATAAAAAAAATAATTAAAAAATAATAAATAATTCAATAAAAATAATAATATTAATGCTAATAATAATGTTATTAATGATATTATTAATGCTAATAATGCTATTATTAATGCTATTAATGCTAATAATAATGCTATTAATGCTATTAATAATGTTATTAATGCTATTATTAATGCTAATAATGCTATTATTAATGCTATTTATGCTAATAATAATGCTATTAATGCTATTAATAATGCTATTAATGCTATTATTAATGCTAATTAATGCTATTAATTAATGCTATTCATGCTAATAATAATGCTATTAATGCTATTAATAATGCTATTAATGCTATTATTTATGCTATTAATGCTATTAATGCTAATATTTATCCTATTAATGGTATTATTAATGCTATTAAATGCTAATAATAATGCTATTAATGCTATTAATGCTAATAATAATGCTATTAATGCTATTAATAATGTTATTAATGTATTATTAATGCTAATAATCTGCTATTATTAATGCTATTAATGCTAATAATAATGCTATTAATGCTATTAATAATGCTATTAATGCTATTGATTATGCTACTAATGCTATTAATTTCTAATATTTATCCTATTAATGCTATTAAGCTATTAATAATGCTATTCATGCTAATAATATTGCTATTAATCTCTTATGCTAAACTAAAAGCTTTTTAAGCTATTTTTTGCTATTAATTATTATTTATGCTATTAAACTATTAAAATGCTATTTAAAAATGTATTATGCATTAAAATAAATAATGCTATTTGCTAATAATAAGTTTAATGCATTAAAAAGGTTTTTAATGCTA
>JARQOC010000010.1:145989094-146016791 GCA_033576535.1 Allobates femoralis | reverse complement strand
TAATGCTATTAATGCTATTAATCTAATAATTATGCTATTAATGCTATTTAATGTTTATAATGCTATTATTAATGCTAATTAATGCTAATTTATGCTATAAAAGCTAATTAATGCTATTAATGATTATAATGCTATTAATGCTATTATTATGCTAATAATGCTATTTAATATTAATGCTATTAAATGCTATTAATAATGCTATTATGCTTAATGCTAATATTTATCCTATTAATGCTATTAATAATGCTATTAATGCTAATTATTATGCTATTATGCTATAATGCTAATATTTATTATTATGTATTATTAATGCTATTAATGCTATAATAATGCTATTAATGCTATTAATTTCTATAATAATGCTATTATAATGCTATTAATGCTTAATTAATGACTATATTAATAATGCTAATATAATGCTATTAATGCTATTATATGCTATTAATGCTATTATTATGCTATATGTATTATTAATGCTATTAATGCTAATAATAATGCTATTAATGCTAATATATTAATGCTATTAATGCTATTAATAATGCTATTAATGCTATTAATTATGCTATTAATGCTATTAATGCTAATATTTATCTATTATGTATTATTAATGCTATTAATGCTATTAATAATGCTATTAATGCTATTAATGCTTATTAATGCTATTTAATGTTATTAATGTATTATTATGCTATAATAATGCTATATAATGCTATTATTATGCTATTATGCTATTAATGCTAATAATAATGCTATTAATGCTATTAATTAATGCTATTAATGCTAATAATTATGCTATTAATGCTATTAATGCTAATAATAATGCTATTATCTATAATAATTAATGCTATTATAATGTATTAATGCTATATAATTATGTATTAATGCTATTAATGCTATAATGTATTAATAATGCTATTAATGCTATTATTATGCTATAATGCTATTAATGCTATTAATGCTATTAATGCTATTAATAATGCTATTAATGCTATTAATTATGCTATTAATGCTATTAAATGCTAATTAATCTTATTATTAATGCTATTAATGCTAATAATAATGTATTAATGCTATTAAATGCTTATTAATGCTATTAATTGCTATTATATGCTATTAATGCTAATATTAATGCTATTATGCTATTATTAATGCTATTAATGCTAATAATAATGCTATTAATGCTATATTAATAATGCTATTAATATTATTATATTATGCTATAATGCTATATATGCTATTATCTATAATGCTATTAATGCTATAATAATAATGCTATTAATGCTATTATTAATGCATTATGATTAATGCTATTATAATTAATGCTATTAATGCTATTAATTAATAAGTTAAATGCTATATTTAATGCTATTAATGCTAATAATAATGCTATTAATGCTAATAATAATGTATTAATGCTATTAATAATGCTATTAATGCTATTAATAATATTCCTTTAAGATGTATAATGCTAATTAATAATGCTATTAATGCTTATTAATGCTAATAATCTATTAATGCTAATCTAATATAATGCTAATTAATGCTATTATGCTAATATATGCTAATTAATGCTATTATAATGCTATTAATGCTAATAAATTAATGTATAATGCTAATTATAATTTCTTATGCTAAATTATGCTATTAGCTATTAATGCTTAATAATGCTATTAATAATGCTATCTTAATGCTAATATATTTTGCTTAATTAATGCTATAATAATTTATAATGCTATTATTATCTATATGCTATATTAATATAATGCATACTTTAATGATTAATATGCTATTAATTATTAATGCAATATTTCTATTAATGCATTAATAATGCATTAATGCTATAATATGCTATAATGCTATAATAAAGTTATAATGCTATATTAAGCTAATATGCTATTATTAATGCTATTAATGCTAATAATAATGCTATTAATGCTATTCATAATGTTATTAATGCTATTATTAATGCTAATAATGCTATTATTAATGCTATTAATGCTAATAATAATGCTATTAATGCTATTAATAATGTTATTAATGCTATTATTAATGCTAATAATGGTATTAATAATGCTATTAATGCTAATAATAATGCTATTAATGCTATTAATACTGTTATTAATGCTCATAATACTGCTAATAATGCTATTAATACTGCTATTACTGCTAATAATAATGCTATGGCTTATATTATTGCTATTGATGATGCGATTATTATTTAAAAATCTTTAAAAAAAACAATAAACATATTTTAGATACCCGATGCATTTGCATCAGGCTAACAGCTATAACTACTATAATCAAATTAATGCACGTTCTAGAATCCCGATGCATTTGCATCGGGCTCACAGCTAGTATATATATATTAATCTATATCTATATATCTATATATCTCTATCTATCTATCAATATATATTATATATATCTATATATATCTCTATATCTCTCTATATATATAATTATGAATATATCAATATACTAATAATATTAATAATCGATTAATAATAAAAATTAATATTAACACTAATAATAATATTAATAATTAATAATAATTAATAATCGATTATATTAGCAAAAAAAGATATCTTAGCTGATATTGTAGAGAAGAGGTTCCAGCACTGGTTTTCCAACGTCCGTTCCACAGGATCACCAAGGCATAATCGATTAATAATAATAATTAATATTAACACTAATAATAATTAATAATCGATTATATTGACCCAAAAAGATCTCTTGTAGGGATGAGGTTCCAACACTGGTTTTCCGACGTCCGTCTCACAGGATCACCAAGGCAGGAATGATATGTGAGGAAAAGTAAAAGTAAACACTATAAAATTGCAGCTGAGGGAGTATAGTGATTGGTAGACAAAGGGGAGTATAGTGATTGGTAGGCAAAAAGTGTTGCCACCCAGCAACAGCGCACTCAGCCGCGGGTTTTTTCGCGGGCAAACCTGCCGCAAGTGTAAAATCGCACTTGCCGCACCTGCCGCAACTCGCCCTATACTTTCTATGGGGATTACCGCAACTGCGCCGCAAGTAGACTCGCAATGGCCTCGCGGCCATTGTTCGCGCTACACAGCGACTCGCAATGGATCCCCATAGAAAGTATAGGGGGACGTGCGGCGGCTAAGGTAGCGACTCGCAATGGCCTCGCGGCCATTGCTCGCGCTACACAATGACTCGCAATGGATCCCCATTGAAAGTATAGAGGAACTTGCGGCAAGTGCGGCGGCTGAGGTAGCGACTCGCAATGGCCTCGCGGCCATTGCTCGCACTACCTCAGGGGTAATTCGCTAAGTTTGTGGCCGGGCCTCTGGTTCTACTTTCGGCCAACGACTCGCAATGGCCGCTTCGCGGCCATTGCTCGCGCGTGGTGACGTCACATAGTGACAAAGCCACGGCGATTTCGGGGTCCGACACGATTTTGCCTACGGCAATTATAGAGTGGATATATGCTAAATTGACCAATTGTCAAACATGAATAGAATACCAATTTTTTTCATCCAGTATTATTTTTGAGTACCCCTGATCGGAATATGTTTTCCAATTACGGTATATGTTGGTTTCTTCAGGACTCTAATTTGATTATTGGTCACTCTTGATCTGATGAGAATCTAATCTGACTGTCCTAGGACAATGGTCTTATGTTTTTTTACTTTGATGGTTTTCCTGTGACCTCTTGGTTGGTTTTTGTTAGCTAGTATCAAAAATTGGTACTTTATATCTGTTCCTGGAGAACACTATCTGTAATCTGAAACAAAGTGCTGTATTGTCAATGTGATAAGTGTTTAATGTTACTTCCTTTTCAAATAAAAGATTGTACATAAAATCATGCACCTCAAAAATCCTGCACCGCAACAAATCCTGGTGCAAAAATCCTGTACCTTAAATCCTGTGGCCCAAATAAATGCCGGTGTAAAAATCCTGTGCCCGAAAATCCTTTAGCTCAAAAATCATGTGACAAACAATCCTCGTGCAAAAATCCTGTGCCCTAAAACACCAGGTCTGAAAATCCTACACCTCAAATCCTGTGCACCCGATGCAAAAACCCTGCGCCCAAAAAAATCCTGGTGGAAAAAAAATCATGTATCTCAAATCCTGTGCCCCAAAAAAACCCAGCTTGAAAATCATGTACCTCAAATACTGCACCCCAAAACTTCCAGGCTGAAAATCCTGTACCTTAAAATCATGCACCCCAAAAAAAAAAATCTGGTCCACAATCCCTTTGGAAGTACAATGAGATACAGGCTGATTTGCTGCTAAGGGAAAAAAAGAAAAAAAACAAAAAGACTCTTTATATCTGATTCTCTAGCGAGTGTGACCGCGAGCTTTGTGTGACAGAGTGCAAGTGCGACAGAAGTAAGTGTGTGACTTGTGATTCAGTGACTTTGGATTAAGGGAGTTTGGAAGGGAGGGCTTACTGAATTGCTGGTTGTATTTTATTAATACTTTGCATTTCTTTTTACTTCTCATTTCTGTCTAGTGCAATCCCCATTAGGAAATGAGCTCCATGATTGGCAATGCCATCCAGTGTACATCTTGCCACATGTATGCATTCCTTGACCAGCCGGCCGAGGGTGCATACTGCTGTGTGAGATGTGAGTACGTTGTGCATTTGGAAGCCCAGATACTGGATCTAAATGAACGACTGACAACGCTGAGATCCATAGACAATATGGAAAGGAGTCTGCTGCTCACTGAACAGCTGCTCAATGGGATAGATGTGGGGGAGGATGGTACTATGGAGCCTCAGGACCATGAGGTAGCTAGCTGGGTGACAGTTAGAAGGCGGGGGTAGAGGGAAGGGTGCCAGGGAGGCTAGCCCTGATCTGGCACACCCCAATAAATTTGCTATGTTGGCAGATGAGGGGGGTGTGAGTTCAGGTACAGCACTGCTGCAGCAGGGCATGACCTCTGAAAGCCAGAGGAGTGTCTGCTCCAGTAAGGGGGAAAACAGGAGAGTAGGGCAGGCCAGACAGGTGCTGGTAGTGGGGGACTCAATTATTAGGGGAATAGATAGGGCAATCTGTCACAAAGACAGGGATCGTCGAACAGTGTGCTGCCTACCTGGCGCTCGAGTCCGGCACATCGCTGATCGGGTTGACAGATTACTGGGAGGGGCTGGTGAGGACCCAGCAGTCATGGTGCACATTGGCACAAATGACAAAGTTAGAGGTAGGTGGAAGGTCCTTAAAGATGATTTCAGGGAATTAGGCTGCAAGCTTAAGGCAAGGACCTCCAAGGTAGTATTCTCTGAAATACTGCCTGTACCACGTGCCACACCAGAGAGGCAACGGGAGATTAGGGAGATAAATAAGTGGCTCAGGAATTGGTGTAGGAAGGAGGGGTTTGGGTTCCTGGAGAACTGGGCCGACTTCTCTGTTGGCTACAGGTTCTATGCTAGGGACGGGCTGCACCTCAATGGGGAGGGTGCAGCTGTGCTGGGGGAGAAAATGGCTAGAAGGTTGGAGGAGTGTTTAAACTAGGGATTGGGGGGGAGGGTGTTCATTGTATAGGAGGGGAAGATAGTGTAAATAGTAACCTGGGCACAAGTAATAAAATTGGGGGTGGCATGGGGGGTGGGGTTAGAACAGTCAATCTAGTAGGAAGGAATAGAGGTAAAGAGAGATGCATAAAGTGCATGTTCACTAATGCCAGAAGCCTCACCAACAAAATGGAGGAATTAGAATTGATTTTGTTGGAAAATAATTATGACATGGTGGGGATTTCGGAGACTTGGCTGGATGAGAGCCATGACTGGGCTGTTAATTTACAGGGCTATTGTCTGTTCAGAAATGACCGTACAAATAGGCGAGGAGGAGGTGTATGTTTATACGTAAAATCATCCTTAAAACCCATCCTGCGTGATAATATAGGTGAATCTAATGGAAATGTAGAGTCCCTGTGGGTGGAGATAAGGGGAGGGGGAAAAAATAATAA
The DNA here is from genome assembly GCA_033576535.1 of Allobates femoralis. Classification (NCBI taxonomy): domain Eukaryota; kingdom Metazoa; phylum Chordata; class Amphibia; order Anura; family Aromobatidae; genus Allobates; species Allobates femoralis. The sequence continues at coordinate 146,010,851 of JARQOC010000010.1, read as the reverse complement.
ATTACTGATAGGGGTTTGTTATAAGTCCCCAACAATAATGGAAGTGGAGGAGAATATCCTCATAAAGCAAATAGATGAAGCAGCGACTCAGGGAGGAGTCATTATTATGGGGGACTTCAACTACCCTGAAATACATTGGGGATCAGAAACCTGCAGTTCCAGCAAAGGTAATAAGTTTTTGAAAACTATAAGAGACAATTACCTTTCACAACTGGTTCAGGACCCAACAAGAAGGGGGGCACTGCTGGACCTAATATTAACCAACAGGCCAGACCGCATATCAAATATACGGGTTGGAGGTCACTTGGGTAATAGTGATCATAACTTAATAAGCTTTCAAGTATCCTTTACTAAGACGTGTAGTAGAGGGGCCACAAGGACACTAAACTTCAGGAAGGCAAATTTCCAACGGTTGAGAGATGATCTTAGTGCAATAAACTGGGACGATGTCCTGAGACATAAAAGTACACAACACAAATGGGAGATGTTTATTAGCATCCTGAATAGGACCTGTGCACAATATATACCCTATGGGAATAAGCATGCTAGAAATAGGAGGAAACCACTATGGCTAAATAAAGCGGTAAGAAGTGCAATATGTGACAAAAAGAAAGCATTTAGGGAATTAAAGCAAGTAGGTAGTGATGAAGCATTAAATAAATACAGAAAATTAAATAACATTTGTAAAAAGCAAATCAAGGCAGCAAAGATTGAGACAGAGAGACTCATAGCCAGAGAAAGTAAAAAGAATCCCAAAATATTTTTTAACTACATAAATAGTAAGAAACTAAAAAATGATGGTGTTGGCCCCTTTAAAAATAGTCTCGGTGAAATGGTGGATGAGGATGAGGAAAAAGCAAATATGCTAAATGACTTTTTTTCAACAGTATTTACACAAGAAAATCCCATGACAGACAATATGATCAGTGATAACAAAAATTCTCAATTAAACGTCACCTGCTTAACCCAAGAGGAAGTACGGCATCGTCTAAAAATCACTAAAATTGACAAATCCCCGGGCCCAGATGGGATACACCCCAGAGTGCTGCAGGAATTAAGTACTGTCATAGATAGACCATTATTTTTAATATTTAAAGATTCCATAATAACAGGGTCTGTACCACAGGACTGGCGTATAGCAAATGTGGTGCCAATATTCAAAAAGGGGACAAAAACTGAACTTGGAAATTATAGGCCAGTAAGCTTAACCTCTACTGTGGGTAAAATCCTAGAGGGTTTTCTAAGAGATGCTATACTGGAGTATCTGAAGAAAAATAACCTCATGACCCATTATCAACATGGTTTTACGAGGGACCGTTCCTGTCAAACTAATCTAATAAGCTTCTATGAAGAAGTAAGTTCTGGACTGGACCAAGGAAATGCAGTGGATGTGGTGTATATGGACTTTTCAAAAGCTTTTGATACGGTGCCACACAAAAGGTTGATACATAAAATGAGGGCAATGGGGATAGGGGAAAATATGTGTAAGTGGGTTAAGAACTGGCTTAGTGATAGGAAACAAAGGGTGGTTATTAATGGAACACACTCAGAATGGGTCACAGTTAACAGTGGGGTACCACAGGGGTCAGTGTTGGGCCCGCTTCTATTTAATATATTTATTAATGACCTTGTAGGGGGCATACAGAGTAGAATCTCAATATTTGCAGATGACACTAAACTCTGCAGGGTAATCAATACAGAGGAGGACAATTTTATATTACAGGAGGATTTATGTAAACTAGAAGCTTGGGCTGATAAATGGCAAATGCGCTTTAATGGGGATAAATGTAAAGTCATGCACTTGGGCAGAGGAAACAAAAGGTATAATTATGTGCTTAATTGTAAAACACTGGGCAAAACTGTCACTGAAAAAGACCTGGGTGTATGGGTAGATGACAAACTCACATTTAGTGGCCAGTGTCAGGCAGCTGCTGCAAAGGCAAATAAAATAATGGGATGTATTAAAAGAGGCATAGATGCTCATGAGGAGAACATAATTTTACCTCTATACAAGTCACTAGTGCGACCACACTTAGAATACTGTGTACAATTCTGGTCTCCGGTGTATAAGAAAGACATAGCTGATCTAGAGCGGGTCCAGAGAAGAGCGACAAAAGTTATTAGAGGACTAAGGGGTCTGCAATACCAAGACAGGTTATTAAACTTGGGGTTATTTAGCTTGGAAAAACGAAGGCTTAGGGGTGATCTTATAATAATGTATAAATATATGAGGGGGCAGTACAGAGACCTTTCTAATGATCTCTTTACTCTTAGGCCTGAGACTGGGACAAGGGGGCATCCTCTACGTCTGGAGGAAAGAAGGTTTAATCATAATCACAGACGCGGATTCTTTACTGTAAGAGCAGTGAGACTATGGAACTCTCTGCCATATGATGTTGTAATGAGGGAGTCACTACTAACATTTAAGAAGGGCCTGGATGCCTTTCTTGAAAACTATAATATTACCAGTTATATATACTAGATTCTTTGATAGGGCGTTGATCCAGGGAATTAGTCTGATTGCCGTATCTGGAGTCAGGAAGGAATTTTTTCCCCCAATGTGGAGATTAGTGTTGCCACATGGGGTTTTTTTTGCCTTCCTCTGGATCAACATGTTAGGCTATGGGTTGAACTAGATGGACTTAAAGTCTTCCTTCAACCTTAAAAACTATGTTACTATGTTACTATGTAATACTGTGACCCTAAAACCCGGTGTGAAAATACTGAGCCCTAAGAAAATCAGGTCCAAAAATCCTGCACCCCAAATAATCCTGCCACCTAAAAATCCCTGAATTGTGCCCCCCCCAAAAAAAAAAAAAAAAAAAATTCTGCGCCCTAAAGAAAGAAAAAAACACAACCACCACCACACAATCCAGTACGACATTCCTGCTCCCCAAAAGGCCGGCACCCAATAAATCCAGTGCCCTTAAAATAAATTTTGGGTTGTAATTTCCACATCCAAAAAACACCTGGGTTAAATTCTGTGCCCCAACAAAATCTAGGCAAAGAATTCTGCACCACAAACGTGTATGATGTAATTCCTTGAGAAATTCGGGTCATCATAAGGTTAGTTTGGGAGAAGCCGAGGTCAAATGACTGTAAATCACCTGAGTATCTGATCACACTGCGCTGACACTGAGCAGGATCATCCATTATCCCGGATTAGATCATCTACAATGGTCTGGCCCCGGCCGCTCCCAATAACCTTATGAGAACATTTCTCCATCATTTGTGGTGTCAGTGTTTGGAGATTGGATGACTCCAATTCCACAGATTTCCCTGCACTCTGACATTTGTCACGTGCCACCAGAATATCACAAATTTGGACAGGAGAATTTTCCCCTCAGACGGTCCAAGAAAACAATGACCTGTGAGCGGCCCCAGAACATTGCTCCAGGTCACACTTGGACACAATACAGTGGTGTGAGCGATCTCATAGAAGGGGCATACTGGAGGAATGGGGACCGGAGGAATTTGTGGCGTTTCTAAGTGCTATTGCTCACAGGGCGCCTGTGGGTTGTTATCTCGGGGACCGGGCGTGTCCTGGCATTGCCTACTTTCAGCCCCACCTATTTTTATTACCAAATAGACATATTCAAAGAAATACAAAGTGCGTGGAAATGCCAGGCCACACCCACTAAGCCGATCCCCGATACTGCAGGTATAACCATAGAAGAGATATGAGAAAACCCAGACAACAATGTCATCAATAGGGGAATGAAAATACAGGAATATGCAGAAATATAAGTGAAAGGAACAAACTGTAAAAATAATTATAAGTTTATTAACAAATGTAGACAAAATGTCCGAGAATAACTGAAGACAAATCCCAAATAACAGAATATTGTACAACAGGAACATCCAAGGAAGAAGCAGCTAAGCAGCGAAGTGAGTGCTGCCGGCAAACGAGCAAACGATCAGCCATGCGAGTGCGGCCGGCGGACGAGCAGACAATCAGCCATGCGAGTGCGGCCGGCGGATAAGCAGACGATCAGCCATGCAAGTGCGGCCGGCGGATGAGCAGACGATCAGCCATGCGAGTGTGGCCAGCGGACGATCAGCCATGCGAGTGCGGCCGGCGGATGAGCAGACGATCAGCCATGCGAGTGCGGCCGGCGGATAAGCAGACGATCAGCCATGCAAGTGCGGCCGGCGGATGAGCAGACGATCAGCCATGCGAGTGTGGCCAGCGCGGACGATCAGCCATGCGAGTGCGGCCGGCGGATGAGCAGACGATCAGTCATGGGAGTGCGGCCAACAGACGAGCGAACGATCAGCCACTCGAGTGCGGCCGGCGGACGAGCAGACGATCAGCCATGCAAGTGCGGCCGGCGGATAAGCAGACGATCAGCCATGCGAGTGCGGCGGCGGATGAGCAGACGATCAGCCATGCGAGTGTGGCCAGCGGACGATCAGCCATGCGAATGCGGCCGGCGGATGAGCAGACGATCAGCCATGGGAGTGCGGCCGGCGGATGAGCAGACGATCAGCCATGCGAGTGCGGCCGGCGGACGATCAGCCATGCGAGAGTGGCCGGCGGACGAGCAGACGATCAGCCATGCGAGTGTGGCCGGCAGACGATCAGCCATGCGAGTGCGGCTGGTGGAGAGCGAGCGAACGATCAGCCACTCGAGTGCGGCCGGCGGACGAGCAGACGATCAGCCACGCGAGTGCGGCCGGCGGCGACGAGCAGACGATCAGCCACGCGAGTGCGGCCGGCGGACGAGCAGACGATCAGCCACGCGAGTGCGGCCGTCGGACGAGCAGACGATCAGCCACGCGAGTGCGGCCGTCGGACGAAGCAGACGATTAGCCACGCGAGTGCTGCCGACAGACGAGCAGACGATCAGCCACGCGAGTGCGGCCGGCGGACGAGCAGACGATCAGCCACGCGAGTGCGGCCGGCGGACGAGCAGACGATCAGCCATGCGAGTGTGGCCGGCAGACGATCAGCCATGCGAGTGCGGCTGGCGGATGACGAGCGAACGATCAGCCACTCGAGTGCGGCCGGCGGACGAGCAGACGATCAGCCACGCGAGTGCGGCCGGCGGACAGAGCAGACGACCAGCCACGCGAGTGCGGCCGTCGGACGAGCAGGACGATCAGCCACGCGAGTGCGGCCGTCGGACGAGCAGACGATTAGCCACGCGAGTGCTGCCGACAGACGAGCAGACGATCAGCCACGCGAGTGCGGCCGGCGGACGAGCAGACGATCAGCCACGCGAGTGCGGCCGGCGGACGAGCAGACGATCAGCCACGCGAGTGCGGCCGGCGGACGATCAGCCACGCCAGTGCGGCCGGCGGTCGAGCAGACGATCAGCCACGCGAGTGCTGCCGGCGGACGAGCAGACGATCAGCCACGCGAGTGTGGGCCGGCGGATGAGCAGACGATCAGCCACGCGAGTGCGGCCGGAGGACGAGCAGACGATCAGCAACGCGAGTGCTGCCGGCGGACGATCAGACGATCAGCCACGCCAGTGCGGCCGGCGGACGATCAGCCACGCCAGTGCGGCTGGCGGACGATCAGCCACGCGAGTGCGGCTGGCGGACGATCAGCCACGCGAGTGCGGCTGGCGGACGAGCAGACGATCAGCCACGCGAGTGCAGCCGAGCAGACGATCAGCCACGCAAGTGCTGCTGGCGGACGGTCAGCGACGCGAGTGCGGCCGGCGGACAAGCGGACGGTCAGCTACGCGAGTGCGGCCGGCGGACGAGCAGACGATCAGCCACGTGAGTGCGGCCGGCGGACAAGCAGACGATCAGCCACGCGAGGGGCGGACGATCAGCCACGTGAGGGCGGACGAGCAGGCGATCAGCCACGCGAGGGCGCGGACGAGCAGGCGATCAGCCACGCGAGGGCGGACGAGCAGGCGATCAGCCACGCGAGGGCGGACGACGAGCAGGCGATCAGCCACGCGAGGGCGGACGAGCAGGCGATCAGCCACGCGAGGGCGGACGAGCAGACGATCAGCCACGCCGAGGGCGGACGAGCAGACGATCATCCACGTGAGGGCAGGACGATCAGCCACGCGAGGGCGGACGAGCAGACGATCAGCCACGCGAGGGCGGACGAGCAGACGATCAGCCACGCGATGGCGGACTAGCAGACGATCAGCCACGCGAGTGCGGCGGCGGACGACGGAGGCGAACGAGATCAGCCACGCGAGTGCGGCCGGCGGACGAGAAACGGTCAGCCACGCGAGTGCGGCCGGCAGACGAGCGGACGATCAACCACGCGAGTGCGGCCAGAGGACTAGCAGATGATCAGCCACGTGAGTGCGGCCGCCGGGCGAGCGTACGATCAGCCACGTGAGTGCGGCCGGTGGACGAGCGAACAATCAGCCACGCGAGTGCGGCCGCCGGGCGAGAGACGGTCAGCCACGCGAGTGCGGCCGGCAGACGAGCGAACGATCAGCCACGCAAGTGCGGCCGGTGGACGAGCGAACGATCAGCCACGCGAGTGCGGCCGCCGGGCGAGAGATGGTCAGCCACGCGAGTGTGGCCGGCAGACGAGCGGACGATCAGCCACGCGAGTGCGGCCGGAGGACGATCAGGCATGCGAGTGCGGCCGGCGGACGAGCGGACGATCAGCCATGTGAGTGCGGCTGGCGGACTAGCAGACGATCAGGAAGGTTAGTGCGGCCGGCGGATGAGCAGACGATCATCAAGGTTAGTGCGGCCGGCGGACGAGCAGACGATCAGCAACATGATTGTGATTGTGACTGAGATTGTTGTTGTTGCTTCATCTGGACTACTGGCATATCATCACAAAACTTGGGTGACACAAAATTTTCATCAATCACTACATCTTTGCTTACTGTGACCTTGTTTGTCTCTGGGTGTTGAATTCTATAACCTTTCTGGGTTTCACTGTAACCTACCAGAATACCTTCCTTAGCGTGAGATTCCCACTTAGTTCTTTTTTCTTTGGGAATGTGTGCAAATGCTTTGCTTCCGAAAATCCTTATGTGCTGTAGTTTTGGCTTTGCACTATTCCATTGCTCAAATGGAGTTTTTTCTGTCGCTTTACCTGATAGTCTGTTCTGAAGATAGCAAGCCGTCATAATAGCTTCGCCCCAATATACTGTAGGCAGATTTGCATCAAATAACATATTCCTTCCGCTTTCACAGAGTGTTCAGTTCCTTCTTTCTGCTACACCATTTTGCTCAGGGTTGTATGGTACAGTAGTCTGAAATATGATTCCATTTCTCTTTAAAATGCTCTGTGTCTCATTACTTGTATATTCAGTCCCATTATCTGCACGTAGAATTTTTGGCATTCTCCCAAACTTGTTATATACTTCAGCTAGATATACTTCAAGTTTCTCTGGAACTTAATTTTTGCTGTGAAGTACAACTGTATATCTTGAATTGTCATCAATAAATGTAAGAAAACAGCCCTTCTTTCCAGGGGTCTTAATACGCATTGGGCCACAGATATCTGTGTGTATTAAATCTAGTGGCTGTTCTGTTCTTGTAGTACTTTTCTTAGGAAAGGCCTTTTTGGACATTTTCCCTTTGATACAGCTGGTACAACTCATTGTCTGGTTACATGAATCAATTGTAATATCATCAGCTAAGTGTTCTTGAAATAACTTTCTTATTGCTTCTGGGTCTCTATGTGCAAGCAGTCTGTGCCATACATGAATACAGTTCTTGTGCATTTCTTGTTTAGCTCTGCATACACACTCTTTACATTTCAAGTAATACAGTTCATCTTTGATTTTTCCTTTTGCTGGTGTGTGACCCTCCTTTGAGATGATGCAGCTATCGTGCTTAAACGTAACTTCATTCCCTCGTTTTGTAAGCTTTTTCATGGATAATAGATTATTTTCAAGACTAGGCACATATAGCACATCCTTTACATGAATCCTTCTGCTTTGCGTTGCAGAGATGTTACAATCAATATAACCATATTCTATGCCTTCTGAGTTCATACACTGACCATTCGCCATTATCACTTTCTCTGACTTGCTTTGGTTAAGCTTAGTAAAGAAGTCTCTGTCATTGGTCATGTGACTGGTTGCACCAGAATCTATATACCACGCATGCTTTGATTTAAATGCATTGACTAATGTGAATGCAGCCTCAGTATTTACAGGATCACTATTTTCAAATACAGCACTCTTAACTCTTTGTTTACTGTTTTGCTTCTTTAGCTGATTCATTTTAGCTTTCCAGACTCTGCATTCAGCTTTTGAATGACCTGGCTTCTTGCATACAAAACATTCACGTGTTTCTTTAGGGTGGTTTCTGCTGGTGGGCGCACCCTGTGTTTGTAAAGCAGTTTCCTTGTTGCATATTTTGCTGCTCACACTTTCTGCCTTTTTTCTTATATTCATCTACAAGCTTTCCTCTGACGTACTCCAATGTAAGCTCATCACCTGAGCGTGCATCTAGTGCAGTTACAAGCATGTCATAGCTTTCTGGGAGACCACTAAGTAGTAGTGTTGCTACCTGGGAGTCCTTCATATCTTCCCCAATAGCCTACGGTCTCTAGAGTGCTTCTAATGTAGTCCTGCATGTCCTGGTCACTGTGTAGCTTAGACTGATATAGCTTTCTCATTAGATAGATTTATCCTCTCATGTACTTTCTGCAGCTGCTCCCACATTTCCTTTGCAGATTCACACTTACACACATGCACGATCTGATCATCCTCTATGCTGAGTGATATGATGCTCTGTGCTTTCTGATCCATCTCTAGCCAGTCCTGTGGTACTGGGTCAGGCTTGTTCTCCTGAGTGTATTTCCACGTACTTTCTCTTATCAGCAGCATCTTCACCTTGAATTTCCAGGATTGGTAGTTCTGGTTATTCAGGCTTGGCACTGTAAACTTTGCTGAGCTGCTGGTAGTGGCCATCTTTACTTCTTCTCAGTTCGCTGTTGTCTTTCTATCTCTGTGCTCTGGAGATTTGGGACTTCTGTGACTCCTGGGCCCATAACCTGTTAGCAACGCGTTAATCAGCGTGATGTCCACAGCGAGCAACAGAGAATGTTCATTTACTGAGAATTAACAACATCCAGCTTACAACATGAGAATAGGATCAATCTGGTCTCTGGAGAGAGAGCAGGGAGCAGGGGGAGGGACATCCTGTCTCTGAATGAGGACCTTTTTTTTTTTTTTTTTTTTTTAACTTTGTTGACATCTGAACAATATGCATGCAGACATAAAATCACATCATATTAAACAAACAATAGTTGCTGCAATACATACAGATCAATATGCATTAGGCCAACACTAAAGCCTACGTTACACATAGCGAGATCGCTGATACTTCACAGGTTTTGTTATGCAACAGCGATCTTTCTGTGTGTAGCACATAGCAGCGACCAGGCCCCTGCTGTGAGATTGATCGTGTCGAAATGGCCTGGACCATTTTTTGATTGTCAGATTCACGCTGGGCAGCATGCATCGGTGGGTTTAACGGTGACAACAACCTCAATACTACAGGTCTGTAAGACAGGGTCCCAATGACCGCCGTATCGTTGCTGCGTCGCTGGTGAGATCTGACTGTTTGACATCTCACCCTTGACCACGTAGGGATATTTCAGCGATCATTAACAGGTCGTATCGTTGTTTGGAATCGCTGGAACGTCACCAAGTGTAACGGTACCCTAAGTGGTTCTCACCACATCCTACACAATCTTGAAAACACTTTACATTTTGGGACCTCACGGAATCCTATACATTTTTGGCCCCTCTGTATAGATCCTGGGAACTCCCATGAGGTCCTCCTTGCAGCATATACAATTTATAGCATAATGTCCCCAGAGTACATTCCCTCCACACACAGTATGTCTCCACAGTACATCCCCCCACACACAGCATAATGTCCCCACAGTACATCCCTCCACACAGTATAATGTCCCCACAGTACATTCCCTCCACACACAGTACAATGTCCCCACAGTACATTTCTTGCACACAAAGAATGCCACCTCAGTACAATATCCTGACAGTACATTTCACACACACACACACTATAACATCCCCACAGTACATCCCCCCCACAGTATAACGTCCCCACAGTACATCCTTCCCCCACACAGTATAATGTCCTCACAGTAAATTTCCTGCACACACAGTATGATGACCCATGGTACATTCTCTCCACACAGTATGGGCTTCAGTTGAAAAGGGGTTATTTACAGGGAGATTGTTGTGACGCCACCTGTGTGTGGTCAGTGGGGATAATTGCTGCTGCAGAACCTCCGGGGATGATGGGTAGCAGCTGAGTTGGGACGGCTCTCCACAAGTAAAGGCAATCCCTGGGGCAGTGTGGAAAGTCTATATGCAGGGTGCAGGGCAACAGGCCGACTCACTGTTTGTAGTTTCCCCAGTCCTTTACTGGAGCAGATGGTAAAAGCTGTCCATGGAGTCTTGAGAGCAACTTGGGGTAATTCTCACCCGGCCGGGTCTTTGGCTCCCTTACTGCATTTGTAATTTGGCTCCTGCTGCTGCTTAAGCTTGGTTGCTGGCCCTGTTTCTCCTGTGAGGTACCGGTATGACAGGCAACTCAAGTCCTTTACTTTACGTTGTTCCTGGGTGTCAGTGTCTCTGAACTCTCTATGTTGCTGTGTCTGTGGGTACAGTGTGCCTGGAAATCTGGAACCCCCACCGTCCGGTGTTGACTGCTGGGATGTCTGACCCTGCAGAGTCTCAGACTCGTGTCCGTTCTCTACGCTTTTCCTCTGGGGAGAGTACGGTGTTGTTCAGCCTCCCATGTATGTTCCTTCGCCTTTCTTCAGACCCTATACCTAGGCCTATAGCTAGTCAGTGGACCTTGGGACAAGCTTAGCACAGCTCTTTTACAGCCAGATGTTCTTCAAAGTCCTACTAGGAACTGCACTGACTAACTCCTCTCCAGACCAGAATATATAGGGGCCTCCCAATAAATCTGGGCTTGGTCTCCCCTTCTGGCTTGGAGGTGCTGGTGTGTGTGTTACCTGATGAGAATACCCTTTGTTGCTCTCTGGTGATACCACTAGCCAAGGGCAGTGATGACACTGTTGCACTTTGACCCTGGTGTACCACATCCCCACAGTACATTTCCCCCATACACAGTACAATATCCCAACAGTACATTTCCTACACACACACACACACACACTATGATGCCCCCATGGTACATTTCCACATTCCCTGCCCCCCTTACCACCCCCCTCCACACTGTATGATGTCCCCATGGTGCATTTCACCCATACACAGCATGATATCCCCGCAATACAATATCCCAACAGTATATTTCCTGCACACACACTATGATGCACAGTATAATGTGTGGAGCCCACTGGGACGGGTTACTTGGTACCGGACCGGGGGATCACGGGGGAGATCACTGCGGTCTTGGCCGGTCTTGACCGTGTCCCAAGCCCACAAGTAAAAGGGGATATATAAAGGGGTTGGAGTAGATTAACAATCGCACACTCCTTGTTATTTTTGATGCAAGGTGATTTTATTTCAAGAGCAACAGAAGCATCGTGTTTCGGTCCAATCCTGGACATTGATCACGCCAGTTGCTGAAAGTTAAAACAATACATACAGTGAATGAAATGTACAAGGAAGAGGGTAATTATATACATACTAGATGGTGGCCCGATTCTAATGCATCAGGTAGTCTAGAATATGTATGTAGTTTATTTATGAAGATTTAAGAATAATGCAAGGAGTACACGATATCTATCTATCACCTACCTATGTGTCTATCGTCTATATATTTTTTGGATATTTTATCATTATAATCTAAGGTTCTTGGTACACATATTGGCCAATACCTGTTTGCCCATCAACGAGGTTCAAGGTGATTTTAGATCTGATGGGTCCCTATCCTACCTTGTCATTCTTTCCTTGGGCTCAGCTAAGCCTCCATTTTTACTATTTCTCAGTGGGAGGACTCACTTAAATCAAAGAAACAATGAGACATCATATACTGTGCTGACCACTGACCGCCCATATACAGTGCTAACCACTGAGCCACTATATACAGTGCTAACCACTGAACCACCATAGAGTGCAAACCACTGAGCCACCTAAATAATGAGAAATCATATACAGTGCTAACCACTCAGCCACCATACAGTGCTAACCACTGAGCCACCATATACAGTGCTAACCACTGAGCCACCATATACAGTGCTAACCACTGTGCCACCTAAACAATGAAACATCATATACAGTGCTAACCACTGAGCCACCATAAACAGTGCGAACCACTGAGCCACCATACAATGCTAACCACTGATCCACCTAAACAATGGGCCACCATATACAGTGCTAACCACTGAGCCACTATATACAGTGCTAACCACTGAGACACCATACAATGCTAACCACTGAGCCACCATATACAGTGCTAATCACTGAGCAACCATATACAGTGCTAACCACTCAGCCACCATACAATGCTAACCACTGAGCCACCATACAATGCAAACCACTAAGCCACCATACAATGCTAACCACTGAGCCACAATATACAGTGCTAACCACTGACAAGTCAACCATCAGTAATGCTAACCACTCAGCCACCATACAATGCTAGCTACTGAGCCACCATAGAGTGCTAACCACTGAGCCACCATACAATGCTAACCACTGAGCCACCTAAACAATGAGACATCATATACAGTGCTAACCACTGAGCCACCATATACAATGCTAACTACTGAGCCACCAAACAATGCTAACCACTGAGCCACCATGTACAATGCTAACCACTGAGCCACCTAAACAATGGGCCACCATATACAGTGCTAACCACTGAGCCACCATATACAGTGCTAATCAGTGAGCCACCATACAATGCTAACCACTCAGCCACCATACAATGCTAACCACTGAGCCACCATACAATGCTAACCGCTGAGCCACCATATACAGTGCTAATCACTGAGCCACCATATACAGTGTTAACCAATCAGCCACCATACAATGCTAACCACTGAGCCACCATATACAGTGCTAACCACTGAGCCACCATACAATGCTAACCACTGAGCTACCTAAACACTAAGCCATCATATACAGTGCTAACCACTGAGCCACCATATACAGTGCTAACATATGAGGCACCTAAACACTGAGCCATCATATACAGTGCTAACCACTGAACCACCATATACAGTGCTAACCACACAGCCACCATACAATGCTAACCACTGAGCCACCATACAATGCTAACCACTGAGCTACCATACAATGCTAACCAGTGAGTACAGTGTATTTGAAATATGGCGCCATGATTGGTCAGCGCTGAACATGGCAACCAATGAGAGAAGCGGCATTCAAACCGCGTTTCTCCTCTCTCATTGGTCGCCGCGTTACACGACGTCCAATCAGAATAGCGACGCGCGCCATGGCGCCATATTTCAAATACAATATGGCGAGAGCCGCTCCTCTGGTCGACGCTGAATGCTCCGACCAATCAGAGGAGCGGCATTCAAACTGCAGCCACCAATCAGAAGAGTACTGCGGCTTGGCGCGCAGTTTGAATGCCGCGAAGGGCACCACCGCTGCGTGCAGCCTGGAGATGACCGGCTGACACCGGTCATCTCCCGGCTGGCTCACCGTGGACCTCCGTGCCGCAGGTAGCCGCGGCTGAGCTCCGGTTAGCGGCTCGCCAGCCGGGAGACGGCCGGCTGACGCCCGACTGGCTCGCCGCGCGCTGGGTCCACCGTCTGCCGGATAGTGTATACCCGCTTCCGCCGGGCTGCAAATTAGCACGAAATTCGAATGTTCAGCACGTGCTATTTGCATAGTCTGAGCTTATTAGTCACTGCCTTCGGCGGCAACCAATGAGCTGCTTCTTTGTGGCGCACGATTTCGGTGAAAGACACTCGAAAAACCCTTACACAATTATATAATAGATTTACACATATGTTATGAGACCACCCTGGCAGGTGTCTACAATAAACCTGTCATCTATTTCAATTCGGCAGTATCCTGAATCTTACATTTTGAGTTTAGGTTGATAGCAAGAGGGAGGTATCATGAGAAGAAAGGAGATTTAAGTACAAGGCACCTTTCAAACTTGAATAGAAAGACAGATATAAATATTATTTACCCTTTGTTGAGTTATCTCCTCAAAGAAGCCGACTTGAGCCGACTTGACGTACATGAAGACCTCTTTAAATAATGTGCCCATTTTAAGGAAGTGGGTCTTTTGTAGTATTGCCCTTTGGCAGGGCAGCCAAAAATTGGGAGGCACCCTAATGCCCTTGGATACAGACGTGCATGAGGGCCTCTTTTAATATTGTGCCCATTATAAGGAAGTGCGTCTTTTGTAGTATTGCCCTGGTTGTGTAGAAAAAAAAAAGCCCAGGTTTACATTCCGCGCAGACCACAAAGCAGGAAGGGTATGTTTGATGTCTGTTTATTGAGCCAAAGCGTTTCACAACAGGACCTGCTGCTTCCTCGGGGCAAAACCCTTCCTGCTATGTGGTCTGCGCGGAATCTAAACATGGGCTTTTTTTCTACACAACCGGATTTCTCCCTCACCAGGTGTCTGCAGCGACCAGGATAACAAGGCTCTTGCAGTTTGTTGTGACTCACACAACCCAAAAAGGTGAGTCACACTAATTGGGGGGCCTTGAATTGTCATCATAGATAAGACCCTATGTGCGCTCCCTTCTCTCTTTGTTGTAGTATTGCCCTAGGCAGGGCAGCCAAAAATTGTGTGGCACCCCAATGCCCCTGGATAGAGACGTACATGTGGGCCTCTTTAAATATTGTGGATCTTTTGTAGTATTGTCCTAGGCAGGGCTGCCAAAAATTGGGAGGCACTTCAATGCCCCTGGAAAGAAACATTGTTCCCATTACAAAGGAGAGGGTCTCCTGTACTTGTAATGCTCATTCTGTAAGCATGGACTAAAACATTTACCCCTGGGGGGTATACATGAAACTACTGCCTAACTTTTGAACTGTTAGGGTCATAATCATCATAAATATGATGTAAAAAAATTATGTTTTCGTGGCATCATGAACCACGGTTGCACTGATCATATGATGGTGGCGGGGAAGGTGCATTACAGCAAGTAGCCAAAGTCATGAAGTGTGTACCGATGTGTGGGTGTGGAGAGGTGCATGGCAATTTACCAGCACAAAATTTAAATTCCACTATCATTTAGTGGTGGTGTGGTGAAGTCAGGCCCAATCCAACCCTTGTTCATCTTCAACAGAATCAGCCTGTCAGCATTTTCAGTTGACAGGCGGGTGCGTTTATCAGTAATGATTCCACCTGTGGCACTAAAAACACGCTCTGACAAAACGCTAGCGGCAGGGCAGTCCACGACTTCCAAGGCGTAGAGAGACAATTCCTGCCACGTGTCCAGCTTGGATACCCAATAATTATAAGGCACAGAGGAGTCTAGGAGCACTTTTGTATGATCGGCAAGGTACTCCCTCAGCATCTTCGCAAACTTTGCAGTCCTTGTGACACTACCTCGCACCTCAGGGCCTGTGGTATGGGAGGTGCACAGAAAAGTGTCCCAGATCTTTGAGAGTGTTTCCCTTCCTCTACTGGATTGGACTTGTACCTCTCTCGGCCGGACGCCTTGGTTGTCCACCGAATCGTGACCTCTGCCGCTAGCATTTTCAGAAGGGAATTTTTTTACTATTTCCGCGACTATGGCCTTCTGGTACTGCAGCATTTTTGTAGACCTCTCCACCTTGGGAATAAGAGAAATAAAGTTCTCTATGTAGCGTGGGTCTAAAAGTGTCACCAACCAGCAATGAGTGTCCGCCAAGATGTTGATAACACGAGGGTCATGACACAGGCTGCGTAACAAAGTCAGCCATGTGCGCCAGACTGTTAACAGGCAAGACTTCAGGGTCCTCACCAACAGCATGACTGTCCATGCTGGCCGCCTCCTCCTCTCCCCTGTCCTCTGGCCATCCACGCTGAACCGACGGTCTGACAGTTGTGCATGTATTACCGTCAATTCCACATGAAAGTAGCTCTATTTGTTTATCTTCTTCCTCCTCATCATAGTCCTCCAATGCACGTTGGGATGAGATGAAGCTGGGCTGTGTGTAATCACCCAGTACGGTTTCTTGCTGCAACTCATCGTGCTCCGCCTGCAATGCATCATTTTTGATTTTGAGCAGAGAGTGTTTTAGAAGACAGGGAAGCGGGATGGTGACGCTAATGATGGCGTCATCGCCCTTCACCATCTTGGTGGAGTCCTCAAAGTTTTGGAGGACGGTACATATGTCGGACATCCATATCCACTCCTGAGGTCTTGTGTGGAGTTTGAACCGTATACCGACGGCCTAGTTGATGCTGGTACTCAACAACTGCCCTCTTCTGCTCACAAATCCTGACCAACATGTGCAGTGTGGAATTCCAACGCGTGGGGACATCACACACCAGTCTGTGAGCCGGAAGCTGCAAACGCCGCTGAAAGCCGGCAAGGGCGGCAGAAGTAGTAGGTGACTTTCTAAAATGGGCACACAGGTGGCGTACTTTTACGAGCAGATCCGACAGCTCCGGGTAGGATTTAAGAAACCGCTGAACCACGAGGTTGAACACATGGGCCACACAAGGAACATGTGTCAGCTCGCCTCAGGCAGCCACAAGGTTCCAGCCATTGTCACACACGACCATTCCTGGCTGTAGGTTCAGCAGTGTGAGCCAGTGATCTGCCTGCCGCTTCAGAGCTGTCCACAACTCTTCAGCATTGTGGGGTTTGTCATCTACGCATATTACCTTCAGCACAGCCTGTTGCCGCTTAGCCGAGGCAATGCTGCAGTGCTTCCAGCTTGGAACTGGTGTGGAGGGTGAAGTGGAGGAGGAGGCTGAGGAGCATGATGTTCCGGAGCTGTACACTGTGTGTGAAACCCTGACTGAGAAAGGGCCTGCAATCCTTGGTGTCGGAAGGACATGTTCCGTCCCAAGCTAAGACTGGGTCCAGTCTTCCAGAATATTAACCCAGTGTGCCGTCAGCGAGATGTACCGTCCCTGTCCACAAGTACTTGTCCATCTGTCCGTGGTTAGGTGGACTTTGCCTGAAACTGCGTTTTTAAGGGGATGTATGATGTTGTGTGACACATGCTTATGTAAAGCGGGGACGGCACACCGGGAAAAATAGTGGCGGCTGGGGACCGAGTAACGTGGGACAGCCGCCGCTATCAGTTTGCGGAATGCTTCCGTCTCCACTAGCCTAAAAGGCAACATTTCCAGCGCAAGCAGTTGTGAAATGTGTGCATTTAGAACTGTGGCATGTGGGGCGTTGGCAGCGTATTTGCGCATGCGTTCCAAAGATTGGTGTATGGATAACTGAACGCTGCCCTGGGACAAGGACGTGGTTGATGATGGTGCTATTTCTACTTGTGCAATTACAGGTGAAGGACAGGAGGCATCTTCGCATGCAGTATGGACAGGGGATTGTCTTGCATGCATAACAGTGGAAGACGCAGCGGTGTCACCCGCAGACACTGCTCCTGGACTCTGGTGTACAAAGTCAGGTGCTTTGCTGCCATGTGCCTGATCATGCTGGTGGTGGTCAGGCTGCTAGTGTTGCTACCCCTGCTGATGCTGGCATGGCAGGTTTGCAAATGGCCTTTTTGGAATTATCTGCAACCACCTTAAAAAAACAGCCCGACTCGGGAAGACCTCAAGGCCACTTACACACAGATATCTGTTCAGATATTGGTCACGGATGTCTGGTTGCAGTGAAATCATGGACACATTGGTCCACTTTGTACACAGCCACAAAATGGAACAATGTGTCCATGATTTCACTTCAACAAGATATCTGTGACCAATATCTGAACAGATATCTGTGTGTGTAACATGGCCTTAACCCCTTCCTGACCCGTGACTCAGCATATGCGTCATGAAAATAAGTGTGTTCCCGACCTTGGACGCATATGCTGCGTCATCTCGGGTTTCCCTTGCTGCGGCTCTATTAACCGCAGTCACTAAGTGTCTAATAGAGCCGCAGCTTAGTGACAACCTATACTTTAGCCCAGGGGGGGTGGCTTAGCCGTCCCGTGGTTAAAGTCGCTCTGATTGGCAGTTTGAAAATGAAACTGCCATCAGAGCCAGTGAAAGGGATTCACCCCTCCAGATCTGATTGGACCTCTACAATCAGATCTGGAGGGGCGGATCAGCAAGTGTCCTCACCCTCCTCAGCCCCTCCCACTCCATTACTCACAGGGGGCCCCCTCCCGTCCCTCCCAACTGCCCGCCCGCCCTTTATTATCATGTATCTGCCGGCGGGCTGCACCCGCGGGTGCGCCGGCCGGTCAGACTTAACGGTCTCCTCCTGGAAGTGCCCCCCGCCTCTGGGCCCCGTGTCCTGGACCCCCGCACCTCTTCCGGTGGGCTGCACATGCCAGTGCACACGCCGCTGCGCCTCCTCTGCTGCGGTCAGTGGCCCCGCCTCCTCTCCCGGCCATCTCCTCATCATTGGTGGATCAAGAGGGAGGTAAGTATGTATGCATGCATGTATGTATGTATGAATGAATTGATGGATGGGTGATGGATGGATGGGTGAATGGATAGATGGATGGGGGGTGCATGCGTGGATGTGTGCGTGGACGTGTGCGTGGACGTGAGCGCGCGTGCGTGGATGTGTCTTTGCGTGGATATGAGCATGCGTGGACATGTGCGTGCATGGACATGTGTGGATGTGTGCGTGGACATGAGCGTTCATGAGCGTGCATGGACGTGTGCGTGGACGTGTGCGGGGATTCGTGCATGCATGGATATGTGCATGGATGGATGTGTGCGCGGATGTGAGCGTGGACGTGTGTGTGTGCGTGGACGTGTGTGTGTGCATGGACGTGTGTGCGTGGATGTGAGCGTGCGTAGATGTGTGCGTGCGTCCGTGGATGTGTACATGTGTGGATGTCAGCGTGCGTGAATGTCAGCTGGTGCGTGGGATGTGTGTATGTGGATGTGCGTGAATTCCAGCGTGCGTGGATGTGTGTGTGCGTCCGTGGATGTGTGCACATGCGTGGATGTTGGCGTGTGTGGATGTGTGCGTGTGTCCGTGGATGTGTGCATACGTGGATGTGTGCATGCTGATGTGTGCAACGTGATGTGATGGTGGAGTGTGCATGCGTGGATGCGTGAATTCCAGCTTGTGTGGATGTGTGTGTGCGTCCATGGATGTGTGCGCATGCGTGGATGTGTGCATACGTGGATGTGTGTATACGTGGATGTGTGCATGCGTGGATGTCAGCGTGCGTGAATTTCAGCGTGCGTGGATGTGTGCGTGCGTCCGTGGATGTGTGCATGCGTGGATGTCAGCGTGCGTGCGTCCATGGATGTGTGTGTGCATGCGTGGATATCAGTGGATGTGGATATCAGCGTGCGTGGATGTGGATGTCAGCGTGCGTGGATGTGCATGTCAGCGTGCGTGGATGTCAGCATGCGTGGATGTCAGCGTGCGTGGATGTGGATGTCAGCATGCGTGGATGTGGATGTCAGCGCTGCATGCGTGGATGTGGATGTCAGCGTGCGTGGATGTCAGCGTGCGTGCGTGGATGTGTGTGTGCATGGATGATAGGTGAATAGATGGGTGCAACAAGGGATCAAGTGTCCTCTTGTTGTAGTCTCTGGGATCATAGTCATGGCGCACTGTATGACAGATCATTGTCATA
Source organism: Allobates femoralis (assembly GCA_033576535.1). Lineage (NCBI taxonomy): Eukaryota > Metazoa > Chordata > Amphibia > Anura > Aromobatidae > Allobates > Allobates femoralis. The sequence goes on along the minus strand of JARQOC010000010.1, from coordinate 145,991,241 downwards.
CAGTGCACCATTACTCTGACCCTAGAGGCTGTAGGAAGAGGACACTTGATCCCTTGCTGCAGTCTCTGGATTGAGCAGGGCATCGAGGTCAGACTTCGTGTGGACTACGCGGTCGATCGAGGTGGGACCTTCGTTGTGGACTACGTCGGATCTTTATAATAAAGATGGAGTCCGAATTTTGTATGTGTTATTTTTTCCTAATGGCGGGTCTAACATTGGTCCTATATTATGAATCTCGGGCTTAGTGCCAGCTGCCAATAAAAAGCTGGCATTAACTTCTTTATTACCCAGTTTGTGACTGGCACTAGGGCAACTGGAAGAGTCTGGGTACAGCGCCAGAAAATGGCGCTTCAATGAATGTGCCATTTTCTGGGATGGCTATGGCCTGCTATTTGCAGCATGGGGGGCCTAGAATGCTTGGGCCTCTCCATGCTGTAGATTCCAGCTCCCAGCTGCATCGTTGTACCTGGCTGGACCAAAGATATGGCGTGGGGCCCCACGCCATTTTTTTTTTCTAGAATTAGTCCTAGAAAGAAAAAAAAAGGGCTCAGCTGTATTTTTGGTTGCCAGCCAGGTACAACGAGGCAGCTGGAGGTTTCTGGCAGTCCGTAGCTGCCAAGTTGTACCTGGCTGGACCAAAAATATGGCGAAGCCCTACATCATTTTTTTTTTTATTACTACTACCAATAAAATGACAAGGAGCTTTGCCTTATTTTTGGTTGCCAGCCAAGTACAACTTGGCATTTGGGGGGCTGCAATCCTCATCGTGGAGAGACCCAAATGTTGTGGCCCCCCACGCTGCAAATTGCAACCCACAGCCACCCCTGAAAATAGCACATTAGAGGCGCCATTTTCTGGTGCTGTACCCCAACTCTTCCAGTTGCCCTTGTGCTGATGGCAATGCTTGTGGCACACAGGAGCAATCCATACGCGACATGTCCGCTAACAGTTGAATGGAAAATTAGCTCAAATTGTTAGCGGACACCATGTTGCGTTTGGAGAGCCCCTGTGTGCCTAAACATTGGAGCTCCCCCATTTTGGAAACTAGACCCCCCAGGGAACCTATCTAGGTGGGTGGTGAGCATTTTGAACCCCCAGGTGCTTCGCAAATTCATCCGTAAAAATGAAAAGTACTTTTTTTTTCACAACTTTTCTTTTAGCCTAAATTTTTTCATTTTCACATGGGGAACAGGATAAAACAGATCCTAAAAATTGTTGGGCAATTTCTCCTGAGTACACCGATATCTTATATGTGGTCATAAACCACTGTTTGGGCGCATGGCAGGGCTCAGAAGGGAAGGAGCGCCATTTGACTTTCTGAATGGAAAATTAGCTCCAAAAGTCAAATTGCGCTCCTTCCCTTTTGAGCCCCGCCGTGCACCCAAACGGTGGTTTATGACCACATATGAGGTATCGGTGTACTCAGGAGAAATTACCCAACAAATTGTTGAGAAACGTTCCCACTGTTGCCTTCGTGAGACCGTGGCTGCTCAAATATTTGTGCATCGGTACATACGATCTCCTCATGACCCACTTCAACTGGAGCTGGCGAGAGGCCAGAATCTACGAATGGATAAGTGAACAGCTCTTCAGAGTGTCCAAATGTGGGATCAGTTATGTCCAGGGCCGGGCACTCTGCCTGGTGGGAGGAAGGAGGATCAGGGTGTGAAATGTGAGGTCCAGTCTCACGGCTACTGACACTTGACCGTGTGGAAGACAGGGTATTTATGATGGTACCAAACTGATTGGAAGCATTATCCGCTATCCAACTAACAACCTGTTCACACTGGTCTTGGTTTAATAGTGGTGTACTGCTGCGGTCCCCTAGAAATTGGGACAGGAAGGTCGAGCAAGATGATGTGGGCATTTGTCGTGGCGCAATTAGAGCTTGCACACGGCCTCTGCCTGCACCACCATCACGTCCAGTTCCTTGTCCCTTGCCACCGGCCTTGCATATTTTCAATGTTGTGCTGCCTGTATACAGCTAAATGAAGGCGTCCAAAAGATGGCTTTTAGCTGCACACAGATTACAGATTACAGCTGTTTAATCCCAGCAGCTGGAACGGTCAGACACAAACGCTGACGAGAATACCGAGTGTTTTGGCGTATCCTAATTTCCGCTACAACCCACTCCTGCCTATAGAGAG